>JASSUY010032917.1:76400-107061 GCA_032466535.1 Forpus xanthops
GAACACTGCCAGGGATGGGGCAGCCACAGCTTCTCTGGGCACCCTATGCCAGTGCCTCAGCACCCTCACAGGGAAGAGCTTCTTCCTTATAGCCAAGCTGAACTCCTCCTGTTTCAGTTCAAACCCATCACCCTTTGTCCTATCACTACAGTCCTTGATGCAGAGTCCCTCTCCAGCATCCTTGTAGCCCCCTTCAGACATTGAAAGGCTGCTATGGAAGGGGTTAGGTTGGAAAGGACCACATTGAGCTCCCTGGTGCAACACGAGGTGTCCCAACCCTGCTGGTGCCAATGCCAGCACGGCTGCCATCACCGACCAGGCTGAAGCTGTCACCGTTGTGGAGAGTAACACCATAGGGAGGTCTATTATCTTAAACATATAATTGATTCTAATTCATCACTTATCGCACAGTGACAGATTTGGAGAGAGTTGATTATCTCCAGCTCAGCACGGGGGCCCGGGGGGGGCTGCTCCTATTGTTCAGCAGTTCCTGCTTCTGCCTCAGCTCTAGCTGCTCTCGTTATCTGTCTGATTAAGTTAGGGAACGTGGTATCTCAGGGTCCCCAGGTAACTGTCAGAGCTCACATCCTCCTCTTGCAGGATTAAAGCAGCCTTTCTGCACCTCTCCTCCTTGACCTGACTGTAACACATTGTCTCTGTGCTTAGCTGATGGTTTGGGAACTGCAGAGATGGCCATCACCCCCTCCCTGCTCCCAGACAGGCAGTAACACTAAGAAATCCACAAGGACCAGAGTACCAAGCCCTTTGGAGCCTGCAGGATGTAACCCCAAACACTGTTGTCTCCATCGCTCCCACTTCCTGGCATCTCTGATGGGAAAACGCCAAAGCAACACAAAGGTACCCAAAGTGCCAGTTTAACATAGGGATCATAGAATCAACCAGGCTGGAAAAGACCTTCAAGCTCATCCAGTCCAACCCTTCCCCAGCACTGCCAAGGCCACCACTAACCCATGGCACTAAGGGCCTTGACTACATGGTATGTGAACACTTGCAGGGAAGGTGACTCCAGCAGTGCCCTGGACAGCCTGTTCCAATGCCTGAGCATCCTCTGGGGGAGGAACTGTTCCTCATCTCCATCTAAACCTTCCCTGGCGAACCTTGAGGCTATTTCCTTTTGTCCCATCCCTTGCTCCTTTGGACAAAAGATGCACAAATTCACCCATCTCCAAACACAACTCAGCCCAAATCCACAGACACAGTCCAGAGGGTCCCACTCCTCCTCCCCTCATGTTGGGATCATGGTTAAAATGTGTGGATTTGGAGAATTCTCTAATAGAATCGCTTCTATAATTCCAAGTTCCACTTCACAAAAAGCTTCCAACTTCTCACCATTTGCTTTCAGTTCTGTTTGAGACAGAAACAACACCAAAGCACCCGCATCCTTTCTTCCCTCGAGCTCAGCAACACTCCAAAATGCCAGAAATGAGGTTTTTTTACCACTTTCAGGACTCACTTTGCAATTTCACTCTTGTATTTCCGCATTTGAGATGCTTTGGAATGATTTCTGCCACATTTCACCATGCTAAATGTGCTGCTGAACATCACCCAGCACCGCCCCGAGCGTGTTATTAAGTGACATAACATCGTGATGGAAACACTTTACAATTTGATCCTATTTTCAGATCATTAGGGCTGCTGGTTCTCCATTCTGATTGAAACATCTTGGGGGGGTTTAGATCAAAGTGTGTCTTGTTCCAAAGGGAAGGAAACAGTCTGATATTGTTTAAGAACAGCGTCAAAACCGGGTTTTACAACACAAACAGCAGCAGCTTTTCATCTCAATGTCAAGCTACTCATTACAACAACAAACACGAGGCGCTTTTATCTCTAAACTAGGATGGTTTAGTCGACTTGAAGTAGTAGCTGCCCTTAATTATTTGAAACCCCAAAGGAAACATTGTAAGGCTTCATCTCAACACGTACAAATAACACAACCGAACTTCCAAACGGTGTCACGTTCAAGGAAAACCCTCAAACTTCCCATCCTTTGGGATTTTCCTGCTGAAGAAGAGCAGTGCAAGGGAGGTCTACACTGTCCCACCATGCCATGGGGATTGTTTTCCCTATCAAAAGCACCCAGGAGGCTCAGGAAGGGCTTTTTGCTGGGACTTGATGTCAGGGGCAGTGCCATCCCTGCTGTGCCTTCACTGCCATGAAACAGAGGCAAAGGATGCTCTGCACAGCTAGGAATGAGTCATGTCACCTAGATAGACCTTGATAGGTTTCTATGTGACAAGTAATACAGTCAAAATGTGATTTAAACCCAGCCTAGTAAGCTGTGGTTAGGATGACACTGCTCTGTGGACTAAGCACCTTATCACTCTCCTATGTAGAGGGCAAAGGAGTCATAAGATGCATTTTGTCTCATGTGGCTTTCTGTCTGGAGGGGACATCAGAGGTGACATCACATCCCTGAGCACCAAGGAGGTGATTGACCCATTGAAACCATAAGAGGTAAACAAATAGCAACAGTAATCATATATATATATATATATATATGATTTAGAGTAAACAAAATGATGTTTTCCAAACGCACACACTTGCATGTATGCATGGAGAGCGGATGCTGCAGTCTACCTGGGCTGCATCAGTGTGGATTCAGATGAGATCAGAGCAACCCAGTGAGGAGCATTCCAAACTGGAGCAAGATAGAAGTGCTGCCTGACTCGACTCATTCCCATTAGCAACACATAACCTTTCCCCCTCCACTGGGTGCCTTTCTTAGCAAGAAGTTGTTCCCGGTGAAGGTGGTGAGGCACTGGAATACCCAAAGAAGCTGTGGCTGTCCCATATGTGGCAGTGTTCAAGGCCAGGTTGGACAGTGCTTACAGCAACCTGGCCTAGTGGAAGGTGTCCCTGCTCGTGGAACTAGATGAGCTTTAAGGTCCCTTCCTTACCAAACCATTCCATGATTATACGATATGATGATGCTGGCATTCCCCTCAGCCCTGTATCCATGCCTCATCCTTGGAAATCCAAACCCTCCTCTGTTACAAGCACAGAAGAAGCCCTTAAGGTGCTGAATACTTCTGAGGTGGGCTGGGCTTTCGGTTGTGAGGAGGAGAGCACTCATTTCCCCACCAGCTATTGCCTTTGCTGCTGACATTTTGCTCAGTGCATGATGAGCTTCCTCCTCCACTTCCCCTAGGAATGACACCGCTGTTATCTCCGCTGCATCTAAAGCACACACAGACTCAGTTTAGGGACAGTTAATTTCCAATTCTTTCCAGATGGGTTGGAATAATATCCCCAGGTGGTAAATACATTATTAAGAAGGCAGTTTGGTGTGAAATTGGCTATTAAAATATAGATAAAGTTTAATATATTGAGCTCCTTGTCAGAAAAATCACTTTAGAGGGAGCTTATTATTTGTTTGATATTAAAAGAGTGACAGCTCCGCTCTAAGTGACAAATGGGGAGGGGGAGGATATGCCACCAATAACGAACAAAAGCTTTTTAACATTCAAATTTAGGTTGCTGTTCAACCCCCCTCCCCGTGCTGTTCTGGGCATGCCCACCCCAAGGAGCCATCCACCAAAATTCCAGTGCTTGGGAATACCAGCATCCCAAATCTCAACCATGGTGCTGGTGGAGGAACACACTTTTTCTTCCCTTTTGGGGACTTCCAAAGCAAGCAGCCTTCCTTCTTTGCTCCATGTTTCCTTACCTTCTTGGGAATTAGCAGCAGAAATCCAAAAGGAATACTGTAGGGGGATAAATAACTTCATTATAACTTCATAGGGATGCTCTAACCCCCCACAAAGGGTCCCTCTGTCCCATCAGTGCAGCTCAGAAAGTACAACGTTGAACAGCAAACCCATATGAAAAGCTTTGGGATCGACTTCCCACACAATGAGCATATTTGGAGCAGCAGTGTTCCAGCCTGGGTGGGATCTATGAAGGGTAATTACCCACAACATCACAGGGATGGAACAAGCAGAAAGCGAGAGACAAGCTACATCTTCCCACTACTCCGTGCAGGGCTTAAGGTCTCCTATTACTGAGATTTCATTAGTTTTACAGAATATACTACACAACGTTTACTAGGAGGCTATGAGGAATCATAAATAATTAAAAGTAAATTCCACCTGTCAAGGAAATGAATGAAATGCTTTTCCATGTTGCCTTCTCCTCCTGCACTTCTCTATTCCTTCTTAAATCTCTTGCTTCCGAACGTAGGCTTTTGCAGATGGGGCTTAAAGCAAGCTGCTCTTCGCACCAAAACACAAAAGTCAAATGCCACCAATCTGCTTTTTACCCCATTCAGCCCCAAACCGGGAGAAATGTCGAATGAAATCAGTGCAGCGCATGTACCCCCCCTTTGAAATCAACAGTGGGGTTAAAAGCGTTCTTAATCAGCATTATTATTATTATTATCATTATTATTATTAGCTGGCAATTAGCGAACTTCAATAAGTGGTACTTAATAGATCTTCCACTTGATGAGGAGAATTTACTGTCAGAAGCCTTTGAGGGAGGCACAATAACAGTGGAAAACATCTTAACTAATTGACTAAATCTCCCAACAGCACCAAAGCCCTTAGGAAAAGAGAAGAAAAGGGGGAAAACCAAAGCTTTTTGTTGCTGCCAGTTAAGGCTCCTTACCCCTGAATTAGATCGCTCAAGGCTAGCAGATGGCACCTTCACACCACCTCCCCGTGCAGAATTAGGCTCCTCACCTATACCCTTGGGCCTTTTATTAGTACTTATTTATTCCTTCGATTTATTCCACCTCCCAAAAGCCCCTTCCACAAGTTAACACCCCCCAAGGTACAAGCATCTCTTCAGGGATGCAGGGAGCAGAGGCCTTTTATCTCCCAAACCCATTAGATTCTAATGGCCCTGATGTTTTATTAACCATCCTGCTCAGTCTGAGGCAGTTGAGGACCTCCTTTGGGATTGACAGAGGAAGAGTGGAGTGAGCAGAGCTTGGCCCTCAGTTTACCCCTTTGCCACACATATCCCGCTGCTTACAAGCTCCATTAACACCTGCAATGGGATTGGAGGCTCTGGGATGAAAGGTGGAGTATCCAATGAAGTTATGAATGCTCCATCCTTGGCAGTGCTCAAGGCCAGGTTGGATGGAGTCTTGGGTGACATGGTTTAGTGCAAGGTGTCCCTGCTCATGGCAGTGGGGTTGGAATGTTAAGGTCCTTTCCAAACCAAACCATTCTATGATATGCAAGGGGATAGCCAACCACCCTACGCACCATCCCACCACAAGCAATAGCAGTTACATCTATTCAACTCACAGCAAGGACAGCATGGAGCCCCCAGGGACAGCCAGAGCTTGAGACAAGCCATTGGCGATGGCACACTGGGTGTTTTCCACCAGAAGGATGCCGGAAGAAGGGAGACCCCTTTCCATGGGCATATCCCTTTACCACGGGCCCACAAGGCTGTGATAGCAGAAGAGCCAGGTCTCATCTGCAGTCTTCACACTGCACTGATTAGCCAAGCCTCAGCCCTGAGCTGCAGATGCTCTTCCAAAGCAAACTTCCCCCCGCTTCGTGCCATCTCCTCCTCGTTTCTCTTCCCTAGCAGCCAGACGTGTGCAATTATCCACTGATCCCTGCTTCCCGGCCCTCCCACTCCCCCCAGCGCCTCCGCCTCCGGCTCCCCACTCCAGAGAAGTTTGCAGTGAGTGCAACGAGTGCCTCCGTTAGTGGAGGAGGAGGATCAAGGTTGCTGATGCTCCGTTCAAAGAAGACCTGGAGAGGTTTGGAGGAGAGGTGGTGCTGCCTGCAGGCTTCCCTGGAATATCTTATTAGAGTCACTTTCACACATCACTTGAAAGCTGCCTGACAATGTCCTTTCTTTAACAAAGCAAATACTGTATAAATTAATAGCCCTTCTGGGAAAGACAGAGGCAAGTGCTTCCCATCACAGCCCCAACAGCCTCTTTCCTCTTCCAAGAGCAAAGCACTGGAGGTGACATGAGGACAATCCCTCCACCGTGACCACGACACACAAGCAGAGGTCCCTCATTACTAGATACACCCCAAAACCTCCACGGAGGAGGCTTCAAAAGCAGAGCAAGAGTTGAATCCCGACTCCTCTCCCTCTCTGATTTCATGAGGAAAGGCCAACGATCGAACTCCCATATTGGAGACGGCAGAGAGGGACATATTTGGATACTGGAGAGGGACCATAGCCCAGCCTGCTTCTTCCCTTCCAGACCTGTAAGGAACACATCCCTGCTGTCCTCACCAGAAAGGGAAGATGCTGCCAACCACATGGTTCTGTGTCCAAACCACCTGAGAGCAGATGGAACTCCCTAGAGCCTAACCAGCCCCTTTGGAACTCATGGGCTTTGCACAATGCTCCTAAAAATATTCACGGAGCTGGTGCTTGTTTCTCTCTTTTCCCTTTCCTGCCTATTCTCTTTCATCATGTTTAAATCCCTGCTCTCCCTCCTCCATCCAGCTCCCTCTGCGACTGTCCTCACCAGACCCCCGCGGTTGATTTAACCTCTGTTATCTCTGATTAGCCCCGCCATGGAGCAGATAGTTGGCTCTTATCAGCCCATTAAAGAGCCAAAGAATGCTGTTACCAGTTCTTTATCTGCAAAACACACACAAAGCCCTGCTGATTATTCTATTAGTTTGTTAATGAACCTGTCTTGCCAGACACACTTTGTAAAGTAGGAGTAGGGAATTTTCATCTTCCTGGGGGTTCAGGCCTCGGGCACCCAAGGTTTTTCAGCTCCAAACTTCTGTAGGCTATGAAACAAAAAGTTCAGCCCCATTATCAGCTGCCAAAACACTGCTGCAAAGGCTTCAAAAGCTGTTTTTACACGGTGCTGCTGGTAGATACAGAGAGCGGAGCTGGGAGCACACATCAAGGCATAACTTGGTGCAGCACCAGGTCCACAGCTCTGCAGTCACCCACTGCATGGCACTTTGAGGTGAGGGTGGGTACCACCAGCATCTTGAGCCATGTGGGGCAGGTTTCAAGGGGCACCAAGCATCCAGATGAATGTAAAGCCTTACATTATATTCCAGCCTCTGAAGGGGGTACAATGATGCTGGAGAGGGGCTTATCATGAGGGACTGTAGTGATAGGAGGAAGAGTGATGGGTTCAAACTGAAGCAAGGGAGTCTGAGATCCTAGACAGAAGAAAGCTGTGCATCCCAAGTGCCTTCGTTGGAGCAGCCTGCTCTAGTGGAAGGTGTCCCTGCCCGTGGCAAGGCCTTGGAACTGAATGAGCTTTAACGTCCCTTCCAACCTCAGTCTACAGTGCAAGAGAGAGCCCACACTGCCAGCACCATGGGTATGGGATCCACCTTAGGCTGGAGGTACCCCTATGGGTTCTGCTTCTGATGTAAGACAGAGCTGGGACCTGGTGACACAGAAGGAGTGAAGTTTGGCATAGACCTGACAAGGCCAAGGTCAGCTCAGAATCTTCCAACCGACTCTGAAATAATGAGATATTAAATATAATCAAGCCGAGGTTGTTTTCATCACCCCCCTGAGCCACTGAGATTTGCAAGTGCACACTGTCCTGCTCTATGGGAGCCTTCCCACACTACCTTAACGCCTTTCTATCTTTAATACACTGACTCTTGCAGCATCCCAGCGCAGAAGCAGTGTTATTACCATTGCGATGATGCAGAAAGACAGAAGCAAAATGAGAGATTCAGCCCCAAAGCTTCTAAATCCTGGGCTGGAGCTCTAACCACCAGCCTACTCTTCCTCTCCTTGTATTCGCTGCATTCCTGGCTTGCAGAATACATTTGTCTCCTTGGTCCACCTCTCTTTCCTTTAGCCTGAATGAAAAACAAAGAAACCCACTTGCTTTTCAGTTATTTTTAGGAGAGCTGGATGCTGAAGTACTCCTCAAGCTGCCAATTGCACACCAAATTAAATGCATAACCCTGGAGCACTCAGAGGATGAATAGATTATGGACAAAAGAAACATGTCATCAAACCCACACACAGCTTTGTTTACCCTGTATTCAGACATGGCTCTGTTGTCGCCTCCATCCCTGACTCCTAATGATAAAAGACAAAAGGCAGAGAAATCCTGCTCCAAAGCCCCCTAAAGTCTCCATCTGATACGCACAAATGCAATTTGTCCCAAAGCAAGGGGATGCATACAAAAAGAGCCGCAGGTAGGATCCAGCTCACTGTAAGGATTAGGAGTGGGAGCTGAGCCCAGGCATCGCTCCATCTCATCATAGTCCTGTCCAAAAATGTGGGACCAGGCTTCCTTAATGCTCAGACATCTGGAAGTAAGCGATTTCCAGCAGATATTCAAGAGCTGCCACTGCTCCTAGAGGGATCCTTCCTGTTTATCATGCCAAGCAACACAAGGTATTTGTATTCACATCGCTGGGTTTAAACGGAACTAGGGTTTGATGTGAAAACCAGACCCAACGCTACACAAGGGTTTCAAAGGTGCATCACCTTCAGGAGATGCACCCGGAGCCTCGTCAGCATCCATCCTTGTCTCCTCTGAAATGAAGAACCTCCTTTTGATGCCTCACCCCAAGTCTCCTCTGATTATCCCCAATTCCAGACGCAAAGTCTCTTTAAACCAAAAGCACTGAAACCCAAAGCAACCACAGCACCTGGCAGGGCACGGACCAGCTGGCCTGCAGGGCTGCTCCATCTGCTCCTGGCAATGGTTTTCCAGGTCAAAGCACATTTTCACTGCGGAGTGGAGACAACGCTTGCTGTGAGGAGGCCAAATCCTCTTTGCTTTAATGATCATGAGCACAAGACACAGGGGCCATGGCTGCAAGGGTGATGTGTGGAAGCAGGCAGGTCTTCAAAGGGACAAAAAACCCATTCTGCACCTACAGATCCTCAGGTAAAACAGCCTGGGAATGTCTGCCAAGGGGATAATCCTGTGGGAAGCCCAAGCTCCACACAACCAGGTGTGAGGACATTTACTTTTGGTGCTTCCAGATTCTCATCCCCAACCCTCTCCCAAGGGAAATGCCACAGTAACCTCTGCTTGCCACTCGTTCAGTTCTGGATTTAATGGGAGATGCTCTGGGATACCGCAGTGGGCAGTGGTGCTCACCATAAGCAAAGCAATCCTGCAGCATCTTAACCATCAGATTCAGCGCTGACCTCTCTAAGCCTGCCATGCTACTGCAAAAAGAGCACCCTTCAAATAACAGCTTTTTCCTACCTGAAAGTCCATGTATCACACTCCTTTGGGGCGTTTCTTCCCCACCACTACAAGGTAATGCTCCCAGCACCAAGACATACCCACTGGTGCACAGTTTGTCAGCTCGACAGCAACCTGGCTCCTGCCTATAGTCCTAAACAAGATGACAGCCATAAATATCAGTAGCAACATGAAATGGAGCCAAGCTGGAACACCCTGGGAAGGGAAATTCAATCTGGAAAAGGGTTATTCTGCCTTCTGCTGTCTGCAAAGGGAAACAAACCTCCAGCCCCCATAAGCCTTGCATTATCGAGTAGCCTGCTCTTCCACAGAGCATCCCAGCATCATCCAGGCATCTTTATCCCATAGGACTTCTGACAGCCCAAGATCCTCCCAACAGACACTGTCATCTTCCTCCCTGCCTACACCTTTCTGTCTAACCAGTGCTTGGTATTTGAGTCTAAAGGTTAATGAAGTGTGGCTGCAAGAATGAAAGGCCACAATCAATTACTGTGCCTGCATGTCCATTGGTGTCAATTTTTAATCATGGTGATTTGGTATTTTGGGAGGCATGGGGTGAGGAAAAGAGCGAAATTCTCTTTCTTCCTCTCTTTTTGAAAGCTATTTATCCGAGCTGCCTAATTCCCCTGTCTCCATGCAGATCACATGCCTTCCCCTGGGTACCCACCACCACCTCCTGCCTTCCCTTTGTCTCTGTGCAGTGCTCCACAGGAAGGAAGCCAGCAGAGATGGGAAGCACAATTAAAACTCACTTTAATATATTCCCAGTACGGCTTCCCAGACCTGTTGCCCGCTCCAAGTCCTTTGGGTTTGAGCCAACCTGAGGATGGAGAGGCTGGAAATGGACACATACGCACCCTTATCTCCAGCAGCTCCTTGAACCCTTGCCTGCACCAAGATCATGCCTCCAACTTGCCCAAAGGCTGCCCACCTGCCTCCTCACCCAGGTAAAAGCCCTTCCAGTGCTCTCCAGGCAGCACTCCGGGTGTATCCTGCCATATACACACCCTGACCGTGACCCATCCATATCCCCCCCAAACTCATTACAACCACACCAACTCTCCTCCTTTAACATCCCCCTTGAAGGCAACACATTCACCCACCCCCATCAAACTTCTTTTGCCTATTGTAATAATTATTTACAATTCAAGCAGTGCTAATCACAGCATTCGGGACTGTGTTCTCATTATCCAGGATCAATTCCTGTTTAATATTCACCTCCAGGGGTGGATGTGGCTGGAACTAGGAGCCCATTTCTCTCTCCCTACTCCAAAGCTAATGAGTGGCTCCTGGTATTGTAGTACAGTCACTCTCCTGCAATCAGTCAAAATAACAAGCAACAGCACCTTCCAGGGCCCCAAAGTCTTCTACATAAATATACATAGACAGTCAGGCATGCCAATGGGCTCCACATCTCAATGAGTTATGGGCAAGATGCAGCTCTCCCCCAGCCGCAGGCATAGACACAAGCCCACTGCCTTGGAATTAGCCCTCATCTTTGCAAGGGGCTGTCTATAAGGGCTTGTGCACAACTGGAAGCACCTGTGGATTCAGAGCAAGGACAGCTAACCATGCATTCATACGCTCACATGCTCCTTGTCCTTTGCTGGGTTCAAGAGATGCATGGGCCCAACATAAGAATGACATTCCCGAAGAACACCATGTGTATAATACATCCACATGGTAAATCACAGCCCTAAAAGACAATCTTCCCTTCAAACCTCTCCCCATGGAAGAACACAGAGGTTTTGCAAAACAAGAGGGAAAACCCACCCTGCCTGCTCCCTCTGAGGCATTTCCTAACAGATCTTGCATGGGATGTGATTAATTTCCATCTCCCTCCTCTCCCATCAGAGTGAAAAATGGAGATGTCTGTTATTCCCTTGGCTTTTGTAAGCACTGGGGGAAAGTTAAAACCCATTCCTAGGGGAAAGCAACCACATGGAGCTGGTGGGACCATCGTCAAAAAGGAGTATGACAATCAACTCACAAGGGGGGATGTGCATCTGAATTAGCATGCAAAGAAGGTCACCGGAGAGCAGGAAAATAGGAGCTGGCAGGCATCTTCATCAAATGACCATTTTAGGAGCCTATTTCTGTTCCTTGGCACCAATTAAGGGCAGAAGATTCAAGCAGCATCTTCCAGCAAGCAGTTGTCACCTCAGTGGGTGGCAGAACGTTCTTCATTCAGCTCCACCACACTGGTTAACGGCATGGAGCACACCAAGCAATACCAAGCCCCTTTCAACACCATGGGGATGGCAATGACATTGCCCTTAGAGAAACCTCCAAAGGGAGATGGAGAAACCCGACGAGGCTCTGCCCACCTCTAGCGATGGAACTATTGATGGAGCAGAGGGAAATTGTCTACTTGGTGTGTGTCCATCACCTCTCAAGAGCTCACAGAGGAAGAGGAAACCCACCGATGCCTCCAGGCAGTTTGCTTGCTGAAGATCAATAACTAGTATTAAAAAATGGATCCAGTTCCCATTGGAACAGAGTGCTCAGGGCTCTGCCATAATTCTGCACAACAGTCAATATTTACTGTAAGTGTCTCAAGTAAAGACCGAGCTTTGATTTAGCAAGATCGTTATTGTGCCTTAATAATATGCCGATTGATTATTAACCATATTTACAGAGGGGATGAAAAATAAGCTCGGAGATGAAAGGGCATCTGACACAGGAACATGATGTTAACTAGGGAACCTAATTGTGCAGCGCTGCATTAGCTAAATTATCTTTCTGTCGTTAGGAAACATTTTATAGTAGCATTAAAATGCTACAGATAGAGGAATGATACGTGAACCTTCAAAGGAGCTGGGCAAGAGGACAAATTGCATCATGCTGGTGTGTTTGCTTCTCCCTCTGCACACCAGCTTCAGGATGGTGCTAGGGCTCTCCCCACCCCAAAAACAGAGGGGAAAGGCTGGGATGGGATCAAAAAAGTGGCTTTAAGGTGAAAGGGGGGAGATTCAGATGAGACATTATCCTTCCCTGCAAGGGTGATGAGATGCCCGGAGAAGCCATGGTTGCCCCATCCCTGGCAGTAGTCAAGGCCAGTTGGATTGGGCTTGGAGCAGCATGCTCTGGTGGAAGGGGTCCCTGCCCTTGGAACTGGATGAGCTTTAAGGTCCCTCCAACTCAACCCATTGTACGATTCTATAGCCCCAACACCACCCACTCCAAGCCCTTGGATCCTGGGGTGCGTTTCTGCCATCACAGCGCTCGCAAGAGCTTCAGGGTGACATTTGCCTTGTGCTGAACAAGGCTTTCTGCTGCCTGAGGATTTTCACAGCGCACCCACAAATGTCACTTCAAGTCACACTTGCGGCTCAGCAGTCAATTCGCACTTGGAAAATACAGGGAAACGTCAATTCTCCGTGTTTTCCTCCTCGTCTCAGTCATCCTCCCCTTGCTGAAAACCCAGCACCACCGACAGAGATTTCTTCTTGTCCTTTTCCCACAAGCTCCTGATGAGATGTAAATGATTTTCAACTTTGATCTTTCTGTTTCCTGCCTCTTGCTATGCTTCTTCCTTAACAACTTAACTTGAGCTTTTGCTGTCCCTCCATCTGCACCACACAAATTACCAAGCAGCCCAGCGCAATAGCTCAGAACAATCCATTCTCTTCCCCAGCAATAGGAATTATTTCCATTTGGAGTGTTATATCCTCCTTCTTTATGGATTGCTGCTCACCAGGCATTCAAATTCTACTCATCTTATGCCGCAGGGCAATTTTGAATGCACCAAGCCCAGCATGCTTGGCCATGGGATGCTGATCAGATTTGAGCTAGAAACAGGAGCCTCCTGAGGATAAGCAGGGCTGGGATATAAAGTTTTCTATCTTCCCTGAAGCCTGCAGAGTTTAGGTGGAAGGATTTTGTTTGGAGACACCCAACAAACACATGGCACCTACAGAGTTGGGCTTTTCACTCTCTGCACGTACATCACTTCAGCTCCATGCTGTGTGAACCCATTATGTTTGGGGCTACTGGGCTACATTTTGCATGTAGATGATAGTAAAAACACTACCACGATCTAAAGCAGGAGTATTAAAAAAAAAAATGATGAGAAAAAAGAAGAAAAGGGGGGATTAAAGCACACGATGCTTTCCAAGAGGGAGCACTGGGTTTCCTGTCTGCACGCCGCATACCATGCTCGTAGCATCCCAGCCTCAGCAGCAAAGCTCTTTGCATCTGGGTTTGATCCTTGTCTCCAGCTGGCAAAGGTTGGAAAATTCATGTGTTTTCAGAGGCAGTGAGAGAAGAAAGGTGTAACTTGCCTTCGGGCTTCCCACCCCTTTCCTCCAGAGATGCTCGTGCTTGGCACCAGTGCAAGACTGCCCATTTTCTGCTCTAAAATGGGCTTCTTGATGTCCTTTGTACCAGAGGTCTCATGGGGACCAACCTGGCACACAAAGCCCCATCAGAGCAGGATGCAATGTGGTGGCACAGCCTCCTCAGCCCCCTTATCCCATTATCTCTCTATCTGGAAATCCTTGGTGCTCTGTCAACACCTTTCATTGGAGGATTTCAAAGTGTTTCCCTGACATGAACAAAACAAACCTCCCTGCTCCCTTAGGAGGACGCTAAGGAAGATTAAGATTAATCCCAGTTCAAAAAACTAAAGCCTGGGAGGTGAGGAGACGGGGGAAAAAAACACCTCAATAGCAACACAAGAAATCACATTGGGTCCCCAGCGCCTTCGATTTACCTTCCTCCTATTCAACTACCACGAGCAGACCTTGAAACGCAGCCACAGAGTCACCCTGGGTTAAACACAGACCTCAACCCTGAGTCCTGCTCTGCCGAGACCATGGTTATCAGTTCCTCTCCAGCATTTTCCTGTTGTTGCCCCCTTCTCTGCCCTTCAGGAAGACTTGGGAGTGACACAGCCATGACAAGCTCTTTAGAGATGCATGGACCTCCTTGCAGAATACGACTTTTTGTTGCTGTGTTTGATGGAGAGGGAAAGTTTCTCCCTAGAAGAGACAGCTCTGCAGCAGCCACTGCCAGAGGGAAGGTGACAGATAGGGTGGCAGATAGCTCTCCGTTTACCTCTCCTGTCTGCCTGCCTGCTGTTGGAATGAAGATAATCTATGAGCAGCAGCGTGCATCAGCACCGTTCTCTTCCCCGTATAAATCAGGAGGGTGAAGCCACAGTGAAGGCAGCGCTGCCTGAGCCTCCTTCCTGCCTGCCCGCAGCATTATCCATCTGGTGCTGAAGGTCAAAGAAGTCTCAGAGGACAGGATAATCACTACACAGAAGAGGATAGCACTCCATCACTTGCAACGTGGAGACAATACAAGCTATGGTAAGGATGCAGATAGCCCGCCTTCTTCCTGCCCACAGATGAAGCCATCCCTGCTTCCACCTTGCCTGACAACCATCCTGAAGGGACTGTGCATCAAAGGGCTATTGGCAAGGGTTGGGTGGGCTGGTCAGCTCTCCTGATGTCCGCTGTGCACATGTGCAGTCCTTGACCTGGAGGAGCAGGAATAGTTTCATGCCTCTCCAACAGAAAGGCGTCTTGCAGGAGCAATACTACTCAGCCGGAGAAACAAAGCCACTGCTGTCCATGCAAGAGGAAAGGATGGGTAAGGCATGAGAAGAAACTCTTCTGAGACCATAAGGAAGAGCTTTGGCAGCATGAAGCATCACTACTGATGTCTCTTGAGGACCACTGTCTCCATACCCATGGAGGGACCGTTGGAGCTGGACAGAGAAGATGCAACCCAACCCAAGCCAAGCTGTAGTGTGCTGTGACAGTGGGCTCAGAGGCTGTGATTTATCAGCCCTTTTGACACAGTTAATAACCTCGTCCCTCTTCCTGACATGGACATGATGGAAGAGGAGGTCATAGGGTGTTCAGGCCCTGAAAGATGACTGATGGTCAACGGGGAGAAGAGCCCATCAGCACATTGGACAGCCCCATACTCCCCACCACAGTGTAAGCCTGGCTCTCATCCACCATAAAGCTCCTTCCTGCATCCCTC
The DNA here is from genome assembly GCA_032466535.1 of Forpus xanthops. Lineage (NCBI taxonomy): Eukaryota > Metazoa > Chordata > Aves > Psittaciformes > Psittacidae > Forpus > Forpus xanthops. Next base: position 91,561 of record JASSUY010032917.1, read on the forward strand.
CTAGGAACCTGGCAATGGACTCAATTTATCTGCTGCACAACTTAATTAAAGCCAGTGACAGAAATGAGGTGATTGAGTCATTGAATCTGCCCTGGATCCTTCTCTCCTCCCTCCAACACAGCCTCTGCCCCAAGCACCCCACTCCTTAACCAGCCCAGTGCTCAGGGTTTCCTTTGCTTCATGCTTCTCCTAGACAAGACTGACTTATTCCTTACCTGCTTCCTTCCAGGCCATTTTGCAAACCACGGTGCAGAACAGCTCCTGAACAACTAGCAGAGGAGTGCATGCAACAAGCATGCAACACTCACAGGATCCCAGACTGATTTAGGTTCGAAAGGACCATAAGATCACCTACTTTCACCTCCCTGCCATATGCCTCACACTAGACCAGGTTGCTTCACGCCATGTGCAGCCTGGCCCTGACACTGCCAGGAGCATTTACTACATCCTTGGGTAACCTGTGCCAGAGCCTCACCATCCTCACAAAGAGGAACTTCTTCCGTGTATCCAACCTAAATCTCCCCTGTTTCAGTTTGAACCCATCATCCCTTGTCCTATAGCTACAGTCCCTGATGCAGAGTCCCTCTCTAGCATCCCTTTTAGATACTGGAAGGCTGCTATGAGGTCTCCACACAGTTTCTCTTCTCCAGGATGAACAGGACATGATGGAAACCTAACAGAAGACAATGTCTTAGGACATCATTCCTATGTTCCATGCAGTAAAAGGGGGGTGTTTGTTTCAGCACAACAGGTTTGCAGCCCCACCATATGGAGAAGCACTAGGAAATCCAGGCTTGGTACTTCTGGCATTTGTCTCTGCCAACCCAAAGCCATAAGTGCTCCCTGCTTTAGGGAGGAAAATTAAATAACCTCCCTCCAAAACCACCTCTCCAATCAATAGGCATTTGTCCTTTGCATCTGTGGCACGGTGGCTTTGGGCTCCAGGGGCTGCTGCCAGCCTATATGTCTTCTCATTTCTCTGGCCCATCACTTAGATGCTGAGCTTCACCCCTGGACCCTCTCTCCTCCCCAAACCGATCAATAACTAACCCTCTGCTAATGACCTTTCCATCCCTCTGGAGGAGCAGATCCATCAGAAAGCAGGGATGAGCTAGGAGCTTGCTCATCCCTTCTTGGACAGTGACTAATTGCTGCCATTAGATGCAGAATTACAGACAAAGAATGAAGGCGAGGGAATGACTGACGCGATGTTTAATGCAACTGATGTCCGAGTGTCCATTGCCACTGAAATGCGGGGGGAATTTTAATAGGAAAAGGGAGGCCAATGTCCTCCTGTGCCCATTGCTGGTTTCCCAACTGCTCACCCAGGCTGGGTAAGTTGTTCTTTACCGGTGCTGATAGCAGCAAAGTTTTCCCCTTCTGAAATGTGACCTCTTTGGCTCAGACTGAATAGCTAAGAGTGGTTTCAAATCTGCAGAGCAGCAATGTGCATCCTTCCCCTCCTCACATTCATCCTGATGAGCTCCAGCACAATTCAGAGCATGGCCAGTACTTTCCCCACTGCTCTTTTCATCACCCAGAGGCACACTGATGGCAATGAGGAGAAATGCATCAAACCACCATTCTGCATCAAATCAATAAATCAATACCCACAACTGCTTCTGCCAGCCCCTTTCCATAATCCAGACATTTCTGAGCGCACATTCCCAGGCTGGCTCTCACACCAGTGATACAGCCAGGCTGGATGTACGGCTTCACTGGCCAGTGACATTGATGGCAGACACCCTTATGATGCACCAAGGGCAGATGCTTTGGACTTGTACATGGAGAAAGCTGGCTCTGGAAAGGAATAAACATGCGATTCCCACCAGTGTGGAAATCAGGGGGAGCTTTTTGTTGCTGCCCTCCTCATCGCTGTTGTTTTCACTCCCTGCAAACCCCAAGCCAGACCATTCCTTTTTGTACAGCATCTCTCTGATATGGAAAACTGCGGCACAGCTGAAGCTCCATATTCCCAGCTCAGCTTTGCCACGTCCGTCTTTCTGCATCCTATTGAGCCTGAAGATCTGCACTACTGCCAGTTGCAGCTTTGCTTTGGACTCTGAGTCATGTTTCTATATGCAGGGCTTTTTAGAGGAGGGATTTCTAAGGCCTGAACTGTCAGGCACAGTGAAACAGTCAAGGCAATTATTACGTGCTGGATCAAGCCCAGCTGAAAAGCAGCAGGCATCTCTCCACCCGCTCCTGTTAGTTTAGACCAGGAGTTTACTGAGGAATCAGTGCGAATTGAAAGCTGAACATCGGGATCTTATTGAGCTCAAAGAGTAACAAACCAGTGGCAGTGGCCCTGCATTGCTTCTTTATATGTTAGAATCACAGAAATAACTAGGTAGGCAAGTCATTAGAGAACAAGTCCAACCTTTACCCAAACACTGCCAAAGCCACCAATAAACCATGGGCCTCATATACATGCCTTCCAAACGCTTCCAGGGATGATGATTCCAATTCCATGGTTTTAATACCGTGACCCCCAGATCAGCCACTGTTTTGTCCTAACAAAAGCTACAACATGAGGCTACATCAGGAAGCTCGAGTCTGTGACGGAGCAAGAATTGGAGCTCCCATTGGGATTTGCTTTGCAATCAGGACCGGATGGCCGTCATGTCTTTGTTAGAATAAGAAATGACTGGTCATTGGAGTCAAAGCAATTAAGAAGAGCGATTACCATAACACAGCACATCCTTCTTCCCTGTCTGCTGCCTGCGTTCATTTCCCAACTCCAGCTCCTGTGCAGGGAAAGCTGTCATGGAGCTTCCCACATGGAGCTTTTAAACCCACTGAGGTTTTTGGCCTGCCTGGCAGTGACACTTTAAATGCAGCACGAGATGATTTACAGCAGCAAAAAGGGAAGGAAAAGCCCTTTCTATGCTGAAGATTCTCTCCAGGTGCAGTACGTATTCATCAGAGCATCATTGCCAACCCTGCCATCATGCACGGTTCTGTGGCATCACTCCTGCCCAGAGCCCTGTTCTAATAAGGCAGAAGGAAGAAAGTGAAGGGCTGTATTTTTGGTGCTTTTTTTCTTCCTCCAAAGCCATTTCCAGTGTCCCTTGTGGGAGAGGAAGGCAGGAGATAACTTCTAAACATACGTGCCCATATCTTTCTCAGGAGCGGTATCAGACCGAGACAGGAGGTACAATTGGTGAGACAAAGAGAGATTAGACACAGCGGCCAAGAGCAAGAGAAAAATGTGGATTTAAAGCGTAATTCATCTAGAAAGACTTCCAAGTGCCTTGCAAATGGAGCTAAACTTTGCAGAATGGTGCTCTGAAGTGCACGCACTCCACGCTCACGTTTATCAGCACGCCCAGCAGAATACTAAACCTGACTATAAAGCCCAGCTCAAACTGACTTGGGTAAAGGGAAGCAAAGTACCAGACAGCCCTGTAGCCATATGCCTTGCATCTGAATAGCTACAAACAGCAGGACCCATTCCATGCACCCAACACTACATCCAGTTCACACTGGGAGAGGGATGAGCATCCTGCATCCCTTGTGATGGACCACCTGGCTCAGAACCTGTCTTCCTGGAGACAGAGCAAATCCATCCAGCAAACCCAGCTCCCGGGGACATTTTTCCCCTGATTTGTGCTGTAACCTATGGGTATAAACCAGCAACTTAATCTCAAAGGCAGTCAGAGCCTTGTTGGTGTAGGTGGATGGAAATGTGCCTGTCAGTGTTGGTCTCTGCCCTGAATCTCCTCCTACCTAGTGATGACTGAGTCAAAGACCGATGAGCCAGCAAAGGATGCTGAAGCAAAACGGTTGCTTCCCAGGAAGCCTGAGCTCCTTCTCTCCCACTTCCCTATTGCTATGCACTAACAGATCACACACAGAGTGAGGTTTATTCTCTGCTTGATTGACACGTGCTTAATTAATGTTAATGGAGCTCTCACATCGTGATCAAGGAGAGCCTTTGAACCCCAAAGTCTCCTAAATCTAAAGAATAACAGTGGAATTCATAGCCTAATTATAGTGTATTGTTGAACTACTACTCAAATATAGTGATTATTAAAAGCATATTATTGATTGGGGTTTAACTGCTATGTAAATAAATCTAGGGGAGGCAAACTGAGCTACAAATTCATTACTCAGCCGTAAATCCTCAATAAATATTTTTGCACGAATCAGTTGTTGTTTATTATACAATAAATGTCTTATTAAGTCAAAATTAATTGCATTTTGGGGGGAAAACTTCATCGAAGGCTCCCTCCCTCCTCATCCATAGGGCTGTTTTGCCAGGCTGCCTTTAATATCCCCCCTTCCCAGCTACCTGTGCCTGTGGGACTGGTGGGAACCAAGTGCTGTGCCTGTCTTATGCCAAAGCAAATCCAATTGGAACGGTGCTGGAAAAAACATGGTCCTACCCAAGCCACGTGGGGTTCAGCTGCCTGTAAACCTTGGCAATTAGCAAAGCTCATCAGCTCCATCCAACCCAAGCACCCCAGTTCCCATGGGTCCCCCCTCTTCTTCCTGTGCTCCCTCCCATAGCATGCCAAGAGCACGTACGATGTGGTCAGCGCTGGCAAAGCAAATCTCATTGGGTCTTTGAGAGCCAGAAGACATTCCCCAACAGAGCTGGTCAAATAAAGGAAACGATTCCAGCTAGAAATGATGAGCACTTACTGAATTCCCCATTTCTTCCCCAACTGCAAGCATCTGGGCTCTGCAGCTGGGTGATTTTCATAGGTTCCAGCAGCAAAGCAAGCAAGCAAACCTATGAATTCCTCTTTGGGCACGAAGTATCATGATGAATAATAAATAAAACAAAAAGCAGCAATATTTTGCATCTACCACGAGCTTTTCATCTGGAGAGCTCAAAATGATTTACAACAAAGAGGAAGTCTTAGAGGTGTTAGGAAAGCAGAATCTCCTTCCTCTGGGAAATCGCAGTAGTTCAACATTTATTTTCATCTTGAGATAGGGTGAGAAGTTGAAAGGGGTTTTTTTCTTTCTGGCATCATCAGTTGCACAAAGCTGAAGTTCAGAAATGGGGACTTTTTGCTTAGTTTCATCAAACCCACGCGTTGTACCACACCACATTTGCACTGGTTTGATGTGCCGGTTTCAAACAACGTGTCTTAGTTGGGATTTTCCCCAGGAAAGGAGAAAATAGTGCCTCATAATGCTCCCGCTTCCAGTCCTTTCCTACCACCACAAACATAAACCTCAGTGAAACCCAGACTGCTTTTGGGAAAGACTCCTTTCCATGAAACCCACCCAGCTCCAGCATCCCTGAAGTCCATTTCACAGCCAAGGAAACCAGAAGGTTGCAGGGCTGGGACCCAACTTCCATGGAGCAGGAGTACATTAAATACAATTGCATGGAATCATGGAATTATTAGGGTAAATAAAAGCTTACCCAGTTCCAACCCCCTGCCATGCACAGGAACACCTTCCACTAGAGCAGGGTGCTCCAAGCCCCATCCAACCTGGCCTTGAGCATTGCCATGGATAGGGCAACCTGTGCCAGTGTCCCACCATCTTCCCAGGGAAGAACTTCTTACTTAGATCCAACCTGAGCTTCCTCTGTTCCAACTTAAACCCATCACTCCTCACATTAAATGTGATTGTTCCCATCCCCTTCTGGCCTGCCCATCACAGAAGGCAGGAGGAGGAATCGCTGCCTGCACTGGGCTTCATCCTGAGCAACAAAGCAGATGGAAAACTGAGTTTGGTTTATATACAACAATGCTGGGGCAGGAATAAAACTAATGCTCTCATTAGAGAGCTTAATCATTAGCATCAGCCTCCAGTTATTTTCCCTGACACTCATTTCATTTCTAACTTCAATGCAATTGCTCTTCGCAAACCTATGGCATGCCCAGTCTCTGCAAGCAACCAACAGCCTCACCAGTGACTCTGGTGTATGAATTCCTTTTGCCACCGCTCCTCCTATCCCCAAGGAGTCAATATCCATCACTCGTAATGCCTCAAACAGCCAAGGAATTCCTGTTTCTGCCTCCCAGAGATGTTTGCAAAAGGCTAGTGCAGTACAGAAGGACGTAAGATGGTGATAGGATGGGATCAGAGGTATTTTCCTTGATACACCAGTTATCCGAAATACATCACTAGCTTTTCCAGAGCTCCTAATGGAGAATTGATCTCTAGGTCATAAACCTACATCGTGGTTCTTGTAAGAAGAGTAAATGTGGAGGGAGACCCCAATGGGGTCTGATGACTTGATATCTGCTTATGGTCTCCAGGGCTTTGGGAGTCAATGGGATAAACGGGATCAACGCTTGCCCAGAGATCCCTTAAAGAACAAAGCACACAGCCCTTCTGTAGCACTGTCAAAATGCAATGACCAAGACATGTTACCCACTGAGGGCAGGAGGGCCCTGTCTGTGTGCATCCATCACCCTCCCTGTCAGCAGCAACATGTGAGCACACACGGAGCCAGAAAGATGAAAGCCAAAAAGGAAAACTCCCTTTTTTGCCTCCTCTTCTCTGCTGCCCAAGGGGTTGCGCACATTTTGCCCTATCCTCCACAAGCCACAAGGCCCAATTACCCAGCAATCAATTTTGGGAGCACTGAGGAGATAATGGAGTGATAAGAAACAGCCACTGCGGATTTGTCAATAGCAAATCATGTCAAACCAACTTAATTTCCTTTTTTGATGGTGTAATTGGTGTCATGGAGCAGAAAGGAGGTGTGGGGGGGAAGCAGCAGATGTGATATACTTTGACTTCATTATAGTGCCTGACATTATCCCATGTGAAATTCCCTGTGAGTGATGTTGGGAAGAAAGCTCGGGCACCACGAGGGGTGGGAATGTCATTGAACCAATGGAGGGAATAGCTGCCAAGCTTTTCCCCATCACCACTGAGGGCATTTCAAATGGCTTCCCTGTGTCTCCCATGGGCTTGAGTCTGTTTGCTTTCGATTTCAGCAGTGATGGGGATAATAAAGCAGAAAGCATCTGAGATCTTGCAGAGAGAACCCTCAAACGCTCCAGAAGCAAGGATGAGACTTCAAACTGCTCATGATAAATTAGACAAACAGTTGGAAAAGAATCAGTGAGATGAAATTCAATAAAGACAACTGCAAAGTAATACACTTAGGATGAAGAAATAAAATGCTGGAGAGACAGTGGTACTGCGGTGTGGGGTGTGCAAATAGACACAGAGAAATACAAGTTGACTATGGCTTGGCTGCAAAGGAGGGTCTAGTTTGGGATGCTGGTTCCCACTGAAGACCTTATCTCCAGCAGAAATAAGGTGCCTTGGGAGAATGTGGATTATTCTTCTTTTGGAGATTATGAACTAAATTAAAGATCACAGATTTAGAGTGCATTGGGTTGAAGGGACCTTAAAGCTCACCCAGTTCCAACCCCTGCCACGGGCAGGGACACCTTCCACTAGAGCAGATTGCTCCAAGCCCCTGTGTCCAACCTGGCCTTGAGCACTGCCACTAATGGGACAGCCACAGTTCCTCTGGGCACCCTGTGCCAGCGCCTCAGCACCCTCACAGGGAAGAGCTTCTACCTAAGATCTCATCTCAGTATCCCCTCTGTCAGGTTAAAGCCATCCCCCTTGTCCTGTCCAAAGACCCTCTCCAGGTTTCCTGTAGCCCCATCTAGATATTCCTGACCCAATGTTAGTGAGATACCTTGATCACTGGAAAAACCAAGCCATGTTCTCTCTGCTGCCTCACAGAAGGTCTGCAACAGCAAAAATCCTACGTTCTCCCTTTAACAAAGTCCCTGTAAGCCCACCTCAGCAGCTGGTGAGGAAGCATCTGTGTGTTTAAAAGCCGCTTTGGTTGCTAAATGCCATCAAAGCTTTGTTAGTAGATAGCATCAGGTGGAGAAGGAACTAAGGGTTAGACAAAGTTTGGGCTGGTATTTTCAAAGTCAGCTATGAGACAGATGTCCTCTGCTTATGAAAATTAATGGGAACTGAGCAGCCCAACCTCCCAGGTGACTTTGAAACCTCATCTTTGCTTCCCATTTGCTGCCCGGTGCTTCCATCACCACCTCCCTCTTCCCACCCCAGGGCACTGAGGGAAACAGGGTCACAAAAACCAACATTTGCACGGGAATAAATGAATATTTTGAGGTATTTTTAACTAAATCTCACGCTCATCTCCCTCGATCCTGTCATTTACATACATAGAGCTAATTGCACATCAGCAAACAAAGAAAGGGAGGAGAGAGAGCTTAGATCTCATGTAATTAGGGGGCACGCAGGTAGGATTGGGCACCCATCTCCAAGGCAGCCTCTTCTGCAAGGCATCCACAGAAGTAATAATTCTGCTAAGGGCATTCATCCTCTGCCTGAAAGCAAATCACACTCTCCAGCCCTGACAGCCCCAGCCCTGGGGAATCACATCAACTGAAAGCCCAGGAAATGTGCACAGATTACAGCCAAGAGTGAGTTAGATCCCCACCATCCAGACCAGCTAATATACTGCTAATAAATGCACTAGGCAGGAGGGAGTTCTGACATGGCTCTTCATAACCAGGAGGTAAATGCATTGAGACGAAGGAGAGCAAACAAAATGATACACTTCTGCTGCACCACATGCCCCAAAGGCACTCAAATATACTCCACTTTGGCTAAGATGCGCTGCTCAGGGCTTCACATACAGCTGTGGGGTGACATCAGGCTGTCCCATGTCACCTAAGCTGTCATGGGTACCTGCACGATTGAGGCAAGTCCTCTAGGATGCTCAGCCCAAAGCTCCCTGCCACATGGAACTGTGCATCAAGCACCCCACTGCAAATAGAAGTGTATTAAATGCATTTAGCAGACTGCAGACCTTCACATGTGGAGCAGAGGAAGCAGATCTCTTTGGATCATCTATCCAAAACCACCTCCCTCTCCATCCTCATCCATCAGGGCTCCTGGAGGATGCTGAGCCTCACAAACCTTCCTTCTCCTCAGCCCTCTCCTCCTCAAAGGGCAATGGTAAGCTACCTGGAGACTGGCAAGTGCAGCCCAATGATGACCTACTCATGTCCAGGCTTAGCAAAGAGGTGAGAAAAGCTCTCCTACCCATCAACCATGGCCACACTGCTGCAGGTTTGGTTTTGAAAGCAACACACGCCATCCCTTGCAGTGTTTAAGGCCAGGTTGGAAGGGGCTTGGAGCAACCTACTCTAGTGGAAGGTGTCCCTGCCTGTAGCACGGGGCTGGAGCTGAACCATAGAATAGATGAGCTTTAGGATCCTTTCCAATCCTAATAATCCTATGCTTCTATGACTGATGGTCTGGAAACCAGCTTTCCACAGAGGTTTGTTCCCTCTGCAACCTCTCACCCCTTAACACACCTTTCCCAACCTGGGGTGAAGACATCCTGGGCTATCACCATCCCCAGGCCTCCAAGCAACAAAAGCTGATGATTTCCTCCCTTTCCCTTCCCAGCTATCCCGAGATTGCAGCAAGGAGAGCATGAATCACACAGCAGAGACAGAGAGCCCAGGTCTGGAGAGGAGGAGGAGGAGGAGGAGGAGGAGGGGAGCAAATCCTGTTGTCACCTGCAGAAGAAACATCCTTGTGGGACTAAATTGCATTGGGTCTAATAAACTATCATCTCAAAACGAGTGTTCCAATTGAGTTTTGATGTAAACACTAATATTTTCTCCCTTCTGCTATTCTCTTCCAGGGAGATCTCATGTATATTTTACTACGTGTCCTACCTACTATTGCTCTCATACATCAAAGGCTTCGAGGACAAGGAGCCTGATTTTGAAAACATTATTCTTTTAAAGATTTATTTGCTCATCTTGACCACCTCCTCTGCTGAAAGGGAGAAGCTCTCCATAAATTATTTGTGGGCCCTATGTAAAACACACACGTGCATGTAGTACTCAGCAAAGTCTGCAAGAAGGGAGATCCTCCAGCCCTCCTGTTCCCACTCGTCTAAGACCTTTTGCTACCTTCTCCATGCTGGATTTCTCCAGTTATCATCCCAATGTTATCCCCTCACGATCCCAAACAGCAATCTGAATTGAGGGACTGGCATCCTAAGTGACTTTCCTACGACGTATGGGGAATACATGGCAGAGAAGGGCTCTCTAGCCACTTTGATGTCCCACTTCTGTGCCTTCTCCATGATGGACTAGTCCTGTTGACATCCCCATGTCGTCCCATTGTGATCCCAGACAGCAAGAACCTGAGGGATGGATGTCCTAAGTGACTTTCCCATGCCATATGGGGAATACGCAGCAGAGAAGGACCCTCTGGGCACCTTGATGTCCCAATTCTACCCAGATAAACCCAATCCTGGGGCTCAGCCTCATCACAAGCAGGGCTCTAAGCCCTCTAAACCCCACTCAGAGGTCTGCATGATAGCAGAATGCACCGGAGCCTTTACACCCACCCTGAAGAGTGTCAGCTCTAACCAGCTTAGACAGATGAATGTCAGGAGAGATGAAGTATTCATACCCTCATTTTGTAGGCACAGAGCCTGACTTGCACAGGGTCACAGAGGACAGCAGTAAGGAACATTAAAAGCTTTCACAAGGTGAATGACACCCATTCCTTTCAAGAAGAGCACCCGCAGAATGAAGTGCGTGGTCCCAAATGCTGAGAGGCCCTCACAGGAACCTCCATTTCTCTAATATTAAATAAAAGCAGCTAATTTGGGCACGCAAGAGCTACTGCACCAAAGGGATTCTTTCCTTCAGGGCACTGCCAACACAAGAGGACTAACATTAAGGAAGCAATTAAGAGCCTGCTGCAGACACTTGCTGAGCACAGAGTCAGGACAGGAGGTTTCACCCCATGAAGTCAAGAAATCAGTGTCTCCAAGCCCCCCAAAAGCTTGTATATGGAGTCCTTGGGCTGCTCCTTGGAGCATGGATGTGCCCTTTGGCTTCAGCTTCTGACCTGAAAATGGGAGGAAACACCTCCTGCCTTGTCCAGCCTGACCCTATGGCTTGGAGTGCTGGTACAACAGGAGTAAGGCATCAGACTCTCTGTAATCAAGGGAGCTGAGAGCTACAGCCTAAACAGCCGACATTCCCCTTTCCTGCATTCCTGGGGTCAAGTTTAATCCCTCCCCAGGGAGCACTGTCACCCTTGGATGGGATGGGTGAAACTACAGCAGCACTATGGAGGGGAAAACGATAATCTAAAGGCTTCTCTGCCTATCGTGGAGTTCTATCAGCACCGTGTGGCAGAGCTCCAGCACTGCACATTGCTTCCAGCCCTTCACCATCACATAGTCCCGTGCTGCCTGGGCATCTCACCACGGTACAGCCTTTGGTCTCTGCTTAGGGCAGAGCAACACTCGGCATCCCCATCACAAGATGCCAGAATGCACAGGGATGCATAAGGATGCCCAAGGATGCATGAGGCTGTGCAAAGATGCACAAGGATGCATCCAAGGATAGCCTGCTGCCTGCAAGGCAAAGGTATGAAGCTGAGACATGGCAGAGGGGCTGAAGAGGGGCAACACAAGCAAATCAGGGGCTGGGAACAACACACATAAGGCTACTCTCTGTCTACCCATGTTCTGGCTCCGCAGCCCTTTGCTCCTCAGTGGCTCATGGATATTTTGTGGTTGGAAGGGCTGGTTCTGATCACTTTAGGAGAGCCTTGGCAAGCACTGCATGCATGGACTCAGAGCAAGCACCAGGTATGTAGTGTTCATCCCTCCGCATGCCTGGGAGAGCACGGAGAGGAAGAGGAGCATTTCTTAAGTCCCTTTCAAAAGCCTTCCTCTCTGCTCAACTCAGCTGGTTTCTCACACTGCAGGAGCCAGAATGCAAATGGAAGCAAAGTAAAAATGTTCAAAGGCTTTAACTCCCTCTGTGCTTGATTTGGGAAAGCCTGGAGGCTCCTCTGCTTCTGCATGTACTCCCACAAGGTCTCAACCTGGAGCACATTAGGCTATTTGAATGGGGGATGCCTGCCATGGAGCAAACCCAGGCAAGGATCTGGAGCAATGCCCTGAACAAAACCCTGTTCCTCAAGCAAGGTTTTCCTAGGGAAACCTATGAAGCTGGGAAAGCAAACCCCACAAAACTCTGAATACAAACGGGTTCTTTGCTTTCAGCACTGCTCCTCCATTGCTCAAGCACTGACATCAGCACCTTTCCATTCACCCCAAACAGAGCCAGTTGCTTACTCCTGGCTACCTACAGCCCAATGTGGGATCAGATTGCTTTCCATTCCCTGTCAGATGGCCTCAAATCAGGATTTACTATGCACGGGCTCATGGTTGCAGAAAGAAACCTGTGCTTAGGTTGTTGCTACATGGGACACTGAGTAACAGAAGGGTATTTCTGGCTCAGAAGCAGCTCAGTGGTAGCTGGAACGTCAAGCACAGCTGACTTGCATGATTTTCCATTGATTAAGATGACAAAGTTGGGCCAAAATCTTCCAGAGACAGATTACAGAGGGCTGATGCCATCTAATCTAAGGCTCAGTTCACTAGCTTCAGGCCTAAATCCCGCCTTAGCCTGGAAATGATCCGTTCTTCCTCGGTTATCTCAACCAACACAGGGAATAAGCAGTGATGTTAAACCACACACTGGAGGAATTAATGAATAAAAACATACCAGATGCTCTCCTCACTTCAGAGCTGTTCCTGGGAACAAAACAGACCATGGGGAGGGAGATGCTGGTCCAGAGGAAGATGATGCTGCCTTGTCCTCCTGGCCCATCCCTTGCAACTGGCTAAATCAGGGTCAGCCCCCAGCTCAGCACAAAGGAGATCAAAGCTCTTTGAAACAGCAGTCCCAAACTGTCATTACCCAAAGCAGTGAGAGAGCTGGAGCAAGGAAGAGCTGCAGGGATGTAAAGCATCCCAATGCCCTCCAAGCATGGGAGCAGTGCTGGTTTAGCCCCTGTATCACCAATAAATGCATCTGCAGTGAACATAGGAGGTTGTTAGTGATTTGCGTTGACAATCAGACTGGGAGGGATGCTGAGGGGAGCAAGAAATAAAGTCCATTATAGCACGGAGTCATTTTGAATATTACTGCCAGCATCTGAATTACAAATCTACCTCTCATTACTGGTATGTTAACTGGGAAAGGCAGCTTCTCAACAACATGCAAGGCAGGGTTCATTAGCATGAATTTGCATAATAATTAGCTCTGCAGCAAGCAAAGGTTCTAATGCCTTTCAAAAAGCCAACTTTCAATGTCAATAGCCAGCCCCATTCACCTCCCACCCTCAGGCAGCAAAATGTGGCTGCAGGGGATGCAGCATCCCTTATGTTGTCACTTGTGGTGGGGACCATGGAGGTCTTACATCATCCCTCAAGCAGGTTTTGGGTTGCAGGAGAGGTCCAGGTCCTGGGGAGGGCCTTGGACAAGCAAACTTCATTGCATGGGGAGCTGCTCCATCCCATGGGGAGTTTGTTGTCTCGGTGCATTAGTAGAGTTAGCCACAAAGCACCCCCAAAGTGCCCACTAAAAGCACTGTGGTACCCAAAGCTGCTCTTCATCCTCCCCATAATGCTAGATCTGCCTCCTCAGCACCACCACTGCCAACTAAACCTTTAGACAACACATTAACCAAGCTAAAGAAGACAGAGAAGAGTATTTGCTACCAAACACCGCAATGAAGAACACAGGGTGATAAGAGAGGGAATGGTATTTATCCTCCATCTACCCAAGCTGGCCCCCACAACTATGATACTGAACCGTTCCCATCTCTCCAACCTGGCGTTTTCCTTGTGCCAATAACAGACTCTTCACTAGAATGGGAAAAACATAAGGTTATTTCAGTGTTTCTTTTGCTGAAACCACAAGTTTCATCTGTAAATATATACACGTATATATTTGTGGTGCAATTCAAGTGCCAAGATCTCAATCCAAAACACCCCACACTGGTGGGAAGGAGGCCGTAGCATTTCGTTTCTCTACATGTTTTCTGTGATTGGGTTTTCCACACCTTTTCAGCCCAGGAAAACCATTCCCTTTTGCCATTGGCAGCTTCCCTGACCTTGCATGCTCCAACCCTTTTGTTCCAACAGCTTCTGGGAGCATCCCTGGGTTAAAGATGATGCTGAAGAGGATTTCTGCAGGGAGCTTCTTAGTGTGGAGCGTTAAGTGCTCTGTGTGCAGCTCCTGCAGCACTTTGCTCCTCATAGGAGAGCACAGGAAGCTCCTACCTAACCCCTTGGCATGATCCACAGGGCTCCCAGAGATGGAGTTCAACATTTCCCAATGGAAACCCCTTGACGTTCACACTCACACAGCCCAAAGCTGCTTTAAACGTGCCTCAGTTTCCCCTCAAAGCATGCTATTCCCAAGGAGGGATCAAGCTGATTGCTTCCAAGCAACAGCATCTCAGTGTCAGCTTGAACTCAGCTGCTTCCAATACAGTAACAACCTCCATGGGCTTTAAAAAGAGAAGCATCCCAAAGCTAAAGCTCAGAACTGCCATCTCCAGGCCTTCAGCTGCAAGTCCTGCTCTTTGCAACTGCAATACATCCAACTGCTGGCTACTCCTCACTGCCTGCTCCTCTCAGCATCTCACAGCATTAGATATCCTCTTAAGCTGATAGAAACAAGCTGCTTTGGGCCTTGCGTTGGACCCAGTCCTGCTTTCATCAGAACCCCTTTTAACCCACCATTTCCCAGTGTCGGGCATCACTTTCTAGAGGATAAAACTCCCTCAGGGGATGTGGTACCTCCTTTAGTGTCCTGCATACCCTTGAACACCGTACCTCCAGAGGAACAGGCCTCCTGATCCTATTATATGTAGTCATTATTTCAGACAGGTATAAAATAGGCTGGTGTAAAAGGAGTTTGTTGTTGAGCAACAGTGAATAAATCTGCACACAAGTTCATCTACCACAGTGTGCAAGTGACTGTAAATGAGGTGTTTGGGGGCTGTTCTATTAAAGGGCATTTTCTCCTTAGAAAGTCCAGAAATACCCTTTCAACACCTAAATCTTATATTGATTTAGTGTTTTTTTTTCTCCTCTCTTCCTTCTCTCCTTTGGATTTATCCTAAGAACTTCCTTAAAATTCATATTTGATTGATAAAATGCACTTGAATAAGCCAAAGATCAACTCACAGAGGTAAAAAATAAGGAACTCTTTGCCCTAATTGTGATTAGAGCCATGATTTTTACTTAGCCTTTTGGTTTCTATTCTGCTGTAGAGCAGGACAACTAAAGGACCTCTTCATGTCCTAAACCAGGGCGTAAGATGCATTTCTGAGCCATTCAACATCATCTCAGTTAGCAGAAGGCTCCAGAAATCCATGCCCTGGAAAAACAGCAGAGGAGAAAAAGGGGCAGAGTGTGGTCCAGGTCCTGAGGGGGCAGAATGAGACAATTGGGAAGGATTGATGCTGGGACTGCCAGCATTTCCCTGCGTTTCCAAGGAGGGATGTGGCCAGGATGTGCTGGCTGTGGACAGACACGAGGTGGTGCTGCTTCCCCAGGCATGGCGGGGATGTGGGCAGGGATGATGCTGGGCAGGGAAGCAGGAGGGATGCAGGTGGGGAGGGATGATGCTGGGCAGGGATGCAGGTGGGGAGGGATGATGCTGGGCAGGGATGCAGGTG
>JASSUY010032918.1:25173-44239 GCA_032466535.1 Forpus xanthops
CTCTGAGGTCTCCACACAGCCTTCTCTTCTCCAGGCTAAAAAGCCCCAAGTTTCTCATCCTGTCTTCATATGGGAGGTGCTCCAGTCCCCTGATCATCTTCGTGGTCCTCCTTTGGACTTGTTCCAAGAGTTCCATGTCCCCAGAACACAATACTCCAAGTGAGGTCTCATGAAAGCAGAGTAGAGGGGCAGGATCACCTCCCTCCACCTGCTGGTCATGCTTCTTTTGATGCAGCCCAGCATATGGTTGGCTTTCTGGGCTGCAAGTGCACACTTGCTAGCTCATGTTCATTTTTTCATCGACCAGCACCCCCCAAGTCCTTCTCCCCAGGGCTGTTCCAAATCTCTTTGTCCAACCTGTAGCTGTGCCTGGGATTGCTCTGAGCCAGGTGTAGGACTTTGCACTTGGCATGGTTGAACCATGACAAGTACAAGGTCCTACACCTGATCTCTAATTATAAAGCTTTAGAGTTGCAGCTTTGCTTGGACAGACAAAACTGCCTTGCTTACCACAGTAGGTGGCAGATAACTGGATACTTGAAACTGAAACTATTACCGTAGTTAAGGTTTTGATTTTTTTTTCCTCTCCCCCTGTAGGGAAAAAAAACCTGGGGTGATCAGTAGAGCATGTTGATCTCAGATTTTGCTGGAATAATCTTTGATAAAAATGCAAATAATGTGGGATGGATTGTTTTTTTTAAAAAAAACGTAGAGGAGGTGATTTGGTGCTTTTGGGTGATTTGGTGCTTTTGGGTGATTTGGGGCAGTAAGGAAGGTGTACCTAGAACATAGCTCTTGTCTTCGGACTTTTGACTTGTTTGCCGATGCATTCCATGTCTGAGTTGCAAGTTCAGCAGTCTAACTTGTAACTGCGTACTGTCTAGCCTGTTTCATAGACTTTTGATGAAGTGCTTAAAACAATTACAGTATTTGGGAGTGGGAAGCTCAGGATAAAGCAGTGTCATAACAGAACTTTTTTTTCTTTTGCAGCTAACAGAAAATCTTCAATTGGTGTAAAAAAGAACAGCAAAAATAGAACATTAACGAGACAGTCTATATCAAGAATTCCAGCATCATCAAATTCTACCTCATCTAAACTAACTCATATAAATAATTCCAGGGTACCAAAGAGACTGAAAAAGCCTGCAAAGCCTTTACTTTCAAAGATAAAGTTGAGAAATCAGTGCAAAAGGCCAGAGCAAAAGAATGCTTCTAGGAAGCTAGAAATGGGAAATTTAGTTCTCAAAGAGCCTAAAGTAGTTTTGTACAAAAACTTGCCCATTAAGAAGGATAAAGAATTGGAGGGACCAGTCAAAGTTGCAGTCTCTAGTGGCTGCTTAACAAGGCATGCAGCAAGAGAACATAAACTGAATTCTGTGAAAGGTGCTCCTGAGCATGGTGATATACCACCCTGCACATACATAACAAGGAGGTCAGTGAGAACGAGGATGAATTTGAAGGAGACCTCTGACATAAAGCTTGAACCAAATATGTTGGATAGCTATAAGAATAACTTGACCAGAATGCAGTCGGACGTTTTAGAGCAGCAGTCTTGTGTGCTAAATGAAAATGATGTGGCTCATGGACCATCACATAAAGGGGAGATTAAGTGCCAGAAAAGTGATGCAGGCATGACAAAAAAGAAATCTCGACAAGGAAAACTTGTGAAACCGTCTGCAAAAATAGAAGAAACTGATACTATGCACAATACACCTGTGAAAGATGAAGTACCGGATTTAATTAGTTCTCATTCAGAACTCGGAGAGAGAAATAATGTGGTGGACACACCTCTAGGCTATAAAGACTGTGTCCCTGGGTCTGGTGGCTGCTCTGTTGTAACATCTGACAATTTTAAAGCAAAAGACAGCTTTAGAACTGCAAAAAGTAAAAAGAAAAGACGAATCACGAGGTATGATGCACAACTTATTCTTGAAAATAGCTCTGGGATCCCTAAACTGACTCTTCGTAGACGCCATGATAGCAGCAGCAAGGCAAATGATCAAGAAAGTGATGGAATGAATTCTTCAAAAATAAGCATCAAATTAAGTAAAGACCATGAAAAAGATAATAATTTATATGTAGCAAAGCTAAATAACGGGTTTAACTCAGGATCAGGCAATAGTTCAACAAAATTAAAAATACAGCTAAAACGAGAGGAAGAAAACATAGGGACGTACCCTGAGGACCTTCATGAAAATGGTGTGTGTTGTAGTGAAACTCTCTCCCTTTTGGAGTCAAGAATGGAAGTAGATGATTATGGTCACTATGAAGAGGAAACAGCAGATGAATCTTCATCAGAAGAGGATGATGAAGAGGAAGATGAGTATGACGATGAATTTGATGACTTTATTCCTCTTCCTCCAGCGAAGAGATTAAGGCTTATTGTTGGCAAGGATTCAATAGATATTGATATTTCTTCCAGGAGGAGAGAGGATCAGTCTTTAAGGCTCAATGCATAAGCTTATAGGTCTTAAACTGACCTGGATATCCTTTTTATAAAAAAAGAATAAAAAAAGGCAAACAAAAAAATCCCGAAAGAATAAACAACAATGGGGAAAAAAAAAAAAAAAAAAAAAAAAAAAAAAAAAACAACCCCCCCCCCAAAAAAAAAATATAAAAACCACAAAAATTCCATTTGATTATTCCTCAACTGAAGAACTTTCTGAAAAACATAGTGGCAGCACTTCTCTGTTGTTTATTCACCTATCAACGTAATATTGTAGAAAGTGTACAGCATACTGACTCTTCTTAAGTCTGATTTGTGCAGATTTTTATTGTACTTTTTAATAGCCTTCTTACGTGCAATTCTGATTTAGAGGTAATGCTCTGTTGTAAAATAAAGGCTCAAGCAAAGTGAAGAAATTGCATCAGATCTTTCCATGCAGGACAATGAGAATACAGTGTGGCTATGTAATTATTTTTGATCAGTAAGAGCATTAGTTTGCTCTTACAATATTTGACTAAACAATTTAAAAAATCATAGTAGCAGCATATTAAGGTTTTCTAGTATATGTTTATATCACCAGCAGTTACCTACAGCTTTTTGTTTTGCTAGACGTTTCTTTTCCCCCCTTGGAGTTTGTCAGTTTTAACACTGTATGCTGTCCCAGACGTACTGTTTGTGGCCTTTGTTATAGTAGCAAACCGTTGGTTGGAAGTCAAATTGATTTCTTTAAAAAAAAGAAAAAAAAAAAGTAAAAAAAAGAAAAAGAAAACACAAAAAGATGTTGACAATTTGCTGACTTTTTAGTACATTATATGTACGAGGGTAGCAGTATGCAGAATAAAAGTTTGGATATGGCGTATTTATTGCTCGTTATGTAAATTAAACACCTTGTATTTAACACTTTTCAATACTTTTAGATAAAATTGTTCTTTGCAAGAATGATTGGTGCTTATTTTTTCAAGAATTTGCTGTGAAATAATGTGATTACAATGGGCAACATTTATCCAATGAACTGCAGCTATCCTAAATTGGTTCTTCATATTTTTCTGTTGCACTTGTAAAATGCTACAAGGAATTTAAAGAAAATCTATTCACTTTAACTTATGATAGTTTTATGAAATTAAAAACAACTAAGTCACAGCTTTTGTTCTGTGGTAACCTATAAATTGTTTGTCTTTTAAGAACCAGTTGTAAAAGACTGAAAAAAAAAATATGTATATGTTGTAAATATTTGTGTGTTGTGAGAAATTTTGTCATAAGAAATTGAGATAACTTGCCAGAAGGGTTTTTAAGTTTAGAAATACATCCATGCCAATAAAATAGGAAACTGTAAACCTAGTTTTAAACTCTGCATGAGTTGGAGTTCTTTGCTCATATGTAGTTCACTTAATACTTCAGAGTCTGCTTTATAATAATGAAGAGTATCAGGGCAATCTTTGGCTCTTTTGTTTTTAATAAAAGAATGTTAGGAAACTTCTGGGCACAGTGGACTTGCTTGTGTGTATCAGTCAGTGCATTTGTAAGGTATTTCTTTGAAACAGGTCGATGATATCGTAGTTCACATAACTGTCTAGAACTTCAGTTTGTGGTATTTGTGTTTGTTACTCAACCATGGATTAAGGTTTGGAGTTTTTGTATCTAGGGGCACAGAAACAGAAATTGCATCATAAATCACGTGCTGTTGAATCAATTGAATCCACTGTTAGCTGCGTAGTATTTTCATGTCAAGTCCAGCCCTCTCTGTCCAGAAGAGCAAGAGCTGATGTTACATGGCCTCTGTATTACCCAGTTGCAAATGCATTAGTGAAAATGCGTGAGTTAATTTGCATGTGAGCTGATCATGATGGTTTGGCCCATCTGACCCTTGCAGAAATGAAGTTCCTTACAAATGTATTTCAGTGAGACTACAAATCAAATGGTGGCATCTGACTTCCCTTCTGTTTTCTTTAGCAGAGAATTAAGTCTATAAGTAAGCATAATTCTTGGAACTTTGTTTTTACAATGTCCAAGGTATTAAAAAGTCTGTGTCTCTTCTACAGAGTGAATAGGGTAGGCTTGTATGTGATAGCACCCATCAGGCTTGGGCTTTGCACTTGTTTCTTGGAAGACAGAACACAAAAGCTTTGGTAAGTATGCTGACATTTTTGAGTACTGAGCTATGGTGCATCGTCTCGTGGGATTTTTAATTGTACTATATCATAAAAATGGGCAATTAAAAGTTTGGTCACAGGAAAGATAGCTGTTATTAAGGACTTGCTTTGTAGTAGGAAGTTTGTCAGCAAATACTTGATGGCAAATAACAGTAATAGTGCTCTTCACTCACATTTTCACTGGGTGATGTGCCTGGCAAGTATGTGGCTGTGTCAGCAAAAGATGTGCAGAGCTGAACAGAGTATCTGTGTGCTTTCTGTTCACCACCTAATGGATTTTCTTGCAGCTCTTCTGTCTTCTTGCTGCTCCTGTGTGCATACTGATGCTGCATGTCCTTCTGTCAGTCTCTGTAGTTCTACAGAGTTTGCAGAAATGTAATTCAAGCTGAGCATCAGAGGAAAAGGGGGTTGATGGAGCAAGTAAACATTCCCAGCCATTGTTAGTATTTACCAACTATTATGCTGAAGAGCAAGTTTAGGGTTTGCTAAACTAGCATCAAGCAGGGAAAGCAGATCATGGTTAAGGATTTGCAAGGGAATCCTGCCCTTGGAGATTGAAGCTGTTTTCCTGAAGTAGATGTTCCTACGAAGTTATAGTTCAGCCAACCCCTTCAGAGCTGCTTTTATTTTTCTCTGATGTGGAATAAGTACAGATAGCTCTTTGGGCATCGGGAACTCTGGATTACTCCTGTTCATTGAACAGCCTTCTTGCCTTGGAGAATTTGTAACAAAAGCTTTTAGTGGTTTCCAGAATAGACATGTCCATATCTATGTCCTGTTACACAGATTTTTGGTGTTAAATATGCCTTGAGAATAATGTGCTCCCCCGTGTTGATCAGGTAGGCAGGGGTTACACAACCCCAGTCTCTTCTGTCCTTCCTTGCCACAGAAAATGGGATTTTTTCATCATTTATATGTGAACTGGCAGATCATGATGTTTCCCTAACCTTAGTAGTGGTGGAAGATACATGTTTTCATCATGTGTAGGAGAACGTGACAATGTGGGGCTGTTCCTTCCTGTCCATATCACAAAGTGCTGTGAACTTAACGGTGGTCTTGACTGTCTGGGACCCCATCCAGCCTTTGTGCCTCTCATTTCCCAAGATACTGTTGAGAAAAGAGGCTGCATCTGGTTAGGCTTAGGTTGAGCACAGCACATCTAGCAGTTGAAGAATTCAAGGACGCATACTACGGATGGGCTTTGTCGGCTAGTTTTGTATTGGTGTAACAAGTTGTGAGGCTAAAAAGAAACACTACAACCACCATGGAAATGGCAGGTTGGCTGTGCGTTTTTGAACATCCTGGCTCTGGCAGTGCATGTCAAGCTGCCGTATAGCTAAGGATGGGTTTAGCTGGGCTTTTGAATATTTGGGTAGCAGAGGTAACTGTTGGCTGACTTGCACCTTTGATTGTGTTGAGTTAATGTGGTAGGAGCAAAGGTGTTGATTCTTCATAAAAGAAAACCAAATATAATTTCTTCACAAAACTTGGAATTGTGAGCATTCTTT
The DNA here is from genome assembly GCA_032466535.1 of Forpus xanthops. Taxonomy (NCBI): domain Eukaryota; kingdom Metazoa; phylum Chordata; class Aves; order Psittaciformes; family Psittacidae; genus Forpus; species Forpus xanthops. Next base: position 31,278 of record JASSUY010032918.1, read on the forward strand.
TAAAAAATTAAAACACAGCATATGGGAGAGGGAGCACTCTTAAGCACTCTGCTCAACTGAAAGCTTGCATAGATTTACTGTATAGTAAAATCACTGCAAAATTAATTACAGCCAGTTCAATCCTGTTGGATACCATGTATGTTGATCCCAGGGAGACAGGCAAAATGATTGTTCAATGTGTTTGTCTGCCTTGCATAGGGCAGTGTAACCTTTCCAGCCAAGGGAATCTTATGTGGTAGTCATGCATTAGTTCCTGTACCTTAGTTACACTAACCTCATGAAATGTTGTCATTATTGTAAGGTACACATGGCTGGCTTCAGTGTTATTTCTCCTCCCCGCAGGCAAGGGAAATCTATGACTTCTTCCCAGGCATTCAATTCAACTGTAATTTTACTCGGTTTTATCCTCGTATTAAATTTGATCAGAACAGTTCCTGCCACAGAAACAGTAGCTTAAGTGGTGGTGGTAGAGGACTCCTTGTTGTAGAGGTACAGGTATGGGACCAGTTAGTGTTGCTCAGGAATTGTTTTAGCTTACCAAGCAAAGATTTGTTATTTTGTTAGTTTCAGTCAAGTGTGGAGCTGTCAGTGGGTTCAGCAAACCATAGATTTTTCCACTGTTGCTTTATGATGTTCATCAGAAGTCAATTCTATTTTGTAATTAGATTTATAGTCTTTTCTGCTCCAATTACTAAGTTTGGCTGCAACATTTCACAATAGAATTGGTTGCAAACTGGTAGATCTATGGTAGAGAATGACAGTCACAGAAGTGTGTTGGATAAGACAAAATTGTATTCATACTTGTGTAAATGATGGGCATGCAGCATCAGGAACAGGAGTGGTGGGTAATTCATGGTCAGGGTTGCTGAAGTTTCTTGGATAATCCTGAATGCTGAGACAGAAGCATGGTGTTTCAGATCCAGAAATTGTTGCCTCATGTAGGTCAAGTGCAAGGCCCACCCCAAATCTTTTAAAACCAAAGATTAGCCATGGCCCATCCAGTCACAGTAGGCAACAGTCCAGGGGGAATTACTTCCCCCTAATGCCAAACTGCTATGCTTCAGAAAACAATGCTCTCTGACTTCAGAAGTAACAGTAATTCAGATCCAACCTTAAGTGTGACCACAGAAAGTACGTGTTCTGAGAAAGGAAGAGCCCTATGCTGATGCCTTCAGTATTAACAGTAAGACAGGATTTACATTTAACTCTTCTAAGAATCTGGTTCAGCGTCTTAAGTGACTTAAATGCTTCTGAAAGCTTTCTTGTCATGGCACAGAAAAGTCATGTAGAGTCCAGCTGTTTTACACCTACAGTGAAATCCAGAAGCCAAACAACTTGTCCCATTTAAATACGAGACTGAACATAGGTTCTGAGGTCATGTCAATCACTTCTGAAAATTCAGTGTATTCTCTTTATTTTACATAGTTTTGTATCTGTTGATAGCTGAAAAACACATGAGGTTTTAAAAATCTTGGGTTGTTAACAGATCTCGATATGTTTCATGCATTTTCTGCTTGCTGGCTTTCATTTAAAACCATTTTGAATTGAAAGAAACAATTTTCTATGCTTTTCTTGGAGGTTGGGGGTGTTGTGTGTTGAGGTAAAATATTTATCTTTTCCTGTCTTCTCTCAGTTGCCTTGTTAAATTGCATATTGAAATTGAGGGTTGTGAAATCAAGTGGAAAAATAGTTTCACCCCCATCAAAAATACATGCTGTGTTGCATAAGGTTTAAGCCTGGAGTAAGTCCTCTTCTGCAGAGAGTAACAGAATTCTGAGGCTGGCATTGAGTAGCAGAGATGATTCAGCTGTCTGAAGTGACTAATGGGGAAGAATTTCAGCTTGCAATATACTGTGTAATAAAATAAACATATTTTCAGGTTTATTAGATTTTGAGCAAAAAAGCCCAAAGCTGTTGGCATATCTACTTTAAATTTACAGCACAGGAGGACAAATGTAACTCTTGATGAACTCTCCATATGTGTGTTTCAGTTATTTTGGTAGATAGTGTGAACTCAAAATAGAAGAAAAAGAGCAGGCAATAATTGGGACAAAGATCAAGGAAAGGTAAAGGAATTGAGAGATTTAAAGTGTCCTGAATGTTTTTCTAAAGCTTCAAGAAAGATTAAAATGTAGCATCCCATCTTTCTGTTAAAAAAGTGACAAAACCCAAAACCTAAAGTCTTATTCTTTGTAGAAAAAAGCCCCAACAAAACATTAGTATCTCCTAGGTTTGTAATACACAAATTGTAAAACTGTAACTATACCAATGAAATATGATGGTGTTTGTAAGAGTAGTACTTAACAGGGATTAAGTTTACACCGTTGAACTTCAGCTAGTTGTGGCTAACAGTGACAGTATTAATCTTAAAAAGGATGTGCCAATCTTAAGACATCGGTCCCTGTTGGAGACCGAATGATGAGATAGATGGAACTTCTTTGGTCTGAGCCATTACAACTTTGCTCTTACAAGGTGTATTGGGAGGGACAGGGCATTCACAACAATCAGAGGCTTGAAGATTGGGAAACCCGAGAGGAAAGAGCTATGAGGAGTGCTTGATAGGGAGGAAAGGAAAGTGAACGCTGTTAACTAGTAAAATCACAGGGGTTAGGTAAGGAGTGAGCTGATAGCTGTCTCACACCTGCTTATGGGTGATGCTTCTTTGTTAGGCTGAGCAGTAATTTACACTGTCAGTAGAAGTGGTGCAATCAAATATTACAGAGAGTGTTATTAGACTAATTAGTAATTAGTTCATATCTGCATAGCCCTTCTTGCAGCTCTGTCAGGCAGAGCACATGGACACCATGTCAGTGGCATCAAGCATCCAATTAAACTAAATACTTCCCTGGTGGAAAATACTTGGGTCATACTGTCCTGCTCCCAGATTACTTCTTCCATCTGTGAGTTTAATGTTGCACTCCATATTCAGCTCTCTTATTCTGCCACTTCCGTCCTGTGCAGCTGCTGCCCTAAAAGTGGCCTGCCTATGAGAGAGGCATCTGAAGACAGGGGAAGGACACCCAACAGCTTGTGCTGTGGCTGCAGCACTAGCAGTCAGCAAGAACACCGAACCATTCTCCCAGAAGGTGCTGATGTTTGTCCTTTCGCTGCTGTGAATGGTTGGTGCTAAGCATCACCTTAAGGGCCGCTGCTTGCTCAAAGGGAGACCTTTGTGCAGTTGCAGTGCAGCATCACCTCTCTGGTGAGGTGATACTGGCAGCACCAAGGCGGTCAGCAGTGACCCTGCTACTGGGAACCAACACTGACACCTCCTTGCTACCTTAGCTGCTGAACTGGGTGACATCACTAATGACATTCATCTGTCCTGTTACATCAGAGGCAGCAGGAGTCTGGGAGAGGGAAAACTGCTCTGGTGGAGTTGTCCCTGCCCTCGGCATTGCCACGTTTCAGTTGATGGTTCTCCCTCTGCCCCTTCAGCATGCGGTGGTGCTGTGTTCTGTCAGAGTCGAGATGCACTTTCCCTGCCCACACAGAGTTGTGGTGGCTAATCACTAATGAGAAAAATGATCCACCCAGCTCTCTAAGTTGATTCAGCCTTGTGCAGAGAGGGTGACCTTTACATGCATCTCTGGTCTTGCTTGGAGACAGTGGGACTGCTTGGGTGTGTAGCTTTGGAATTGCACCTCATGTAAAACCCGTTGGGATAAGAACTGTGCTAAAATAGCGTTTCTATGGCGCTGTCAGGTTTCTTTTGAACGCAACTTTAATTTTGAATTTCCTGGGTTTATCACTTGCTCTGAGAGAAAACAGTATTGTCCTCATGGCATTTTAATCCTTGGAGTACCTACCTGTAGTCTTAACCTCGGAATTCAGCTTACTGGGTTCTGATTGTGAGCGGTTTTCATGAACACGATACTCGCACCCTGTGCCTTTCCCACGTGTTTGCAAAGGAAACCTTGCCACAGAAATGTTTTCCAGAAGCTGCTTTTCTTTCTTCTGAAGTTGGTGAAGAACCCCTGGAGCAAATAGAACTCAAAGCACTGCTGTCCCCAAGTCTACAGCCAGCGTGTGAAAATATTCCAGCTTGTAAAGAGGTTCAACCTAAACTGAACGACAGCAGTGCAAAATCTTTCCGGCTGACTTCAAAATGTGTTTTCATGCAGTTAACTACCTTGCAGCTTTAAGCAAACAAAACATTTCCATGAGGCTGTGTTAAGCTCCCCTAAAGATCAGTGTAGAGATGCACACTGGGTAAGACTTTGTGCTGCTGTTTGGGGTCAGAGTGTATCTGCAACTTGCTGCTCGTTGTAGCCTACCTGTCCCTTCAAAAAGCAGAGTCTGCCCTACAGCAGGGTATTGAGAGTGATGCTGGTTGGTAGCAGGAGGAAGCATCTCCAAACGCCAAAAGGCCTAATACAGCCTCTTGTGCTTTCTGTTTGCTTTCCTGGGCAAGTTGGGTTTTATCCATCGACTGTTACTGTTCCCAGCACAAGGTGGCACTCACATTCCGAGAGAGAGATTTCTCTTCCCCGCAGCCCTGCTAGCTTTCAGAAACGAGTCCGTATTAGTTACAGGCTGTTCAGGTATTTATTGCTTTTTACTGTACGATATGCATCTGAGTGATACTTGGGAGAAGAAAACCAGCAGTCAGCAGGGATCTGGAGGGAGGGAATGATCCAAGTTGCAAAACGATGCTCAACGAGGGGAATCAAGGAATAACTTGATGCTGAAAGCAGCTGTGCTCTTGCTAGTTTTAATCCTTTTGCATTCCACCAGGAGGAGGTTCCCTTCATCGCTTTCCAGCCTTTTCCATGCATGTCTCTTGAGTTTCTGCTCTTTCCATTAGTCAGAGTAACTCCTGCCAAGGGCAGGCAGGCAGCGTGTGCTGCTGTGCCTTGCATCATGATTGCCTGATCATCAGGCAAGGGAAGTACAAGTACAAGATGAATGGGGCTGGTGGGGAAAAGAGTGGAAAGGGGCAAGCAGTGTAGCATCCTCCTCTCATCCGCTGAGCCTTTAGGAATCCTCTCTTGGTCAAGATCCAGCATTAACACGTGCCTCAGGAATGCTGTATGTGTCCTCTGGGGGGAGGGCTTGCTGGCTGGTCTTACAGCTTTCAAAACCAAGCAAGAACAAGTGGGGCTGCTGCCTGTTCTGTTGCTATGCCATCCTTTTAAGCCAGTATTTGCTCAGGGGTTGCACCTCTGTGCTATGTGCTATCAGCAGTAGGAAGATCCTGGCTATCTAGTCAACATCTTCACTTTTGGAATACTGAACTCATGTTTGGCTTACCTGATGTTCTCCCCCAACACTGAAAGGTATTTATTATCTAAACTGACCTAGTAGGTTAATTCCTGTGAAGTTTTAATGAAAATTATAGCAAAAGATGTAGCTGATCAGAACTTGGCACTCCTTCAACCCAGACTATGTGGCTCTCCTTTGTTCTGCAGCCTTGGCTTGCTGCTCTCACAGAAACCGCAGGGTTAAGTCTCAGGATTGTTAGCTTTGCCTGTGCCTTTTCTGGATCAAGAATTACCAAGAACAATGCACCAATAATCTACCACATATTGCAATGATCTGCCAAAGAGATCAGTTACAGTGGCAGAGATAGAGGCACTGGGGCACAGAAACATGAACTGGCTTCCATAAGGGAACGTGGCAGAGGAGTGGCAGACTCTGAAATAGCACTGATCTCCTCAACACTGCTTAAAGTGCAGAGAACAGACTTGATGCATCTGTGCAGCTTTAACCATTCCCTGACACTGACTGGCTAGCCCAGCGAGATGGCAGTGGTCCGAGATGCAGGAAGTCCCAGTTGGCTGCTGGAAGCTGTTTCTGTGCCCTTGAACTGGGCCCCAGAATCAGAGTTTTACTTCCTTTTGGGGGAAAAAAAAGAGCAAAACAGTGCTCAGACACTGCTTTGCTCTGAAAGTCTTGCTTAGGTTGAGTGTTTCAGACAGATTGGCTCACTGAAGGGAAGGTGAGGATATAGGAGGCTCTACCAAATGTAAAGCCTGTGTAGATGCTTTTAATCAGTGAAGAAATAGTGACAGATACCAGTGGGGTAAGGGCCCTGAGAGCTGAGCTTTTCCAGAGACATACCTCTGCCACAAGCAGCAGGCCAAGGGAGGCAGAAAAGAACTTGAGCCTTACTTGAGCCACTCAGTTTGCATATGCAATCTCTGGTAGAGGTGGGTTGGTGGTGAAGCATGGGGCTGAGTCTGAGGCATTGGCTGCCATCCTACACCACAGCCCCAGTAGGAGAGAGGGCAGGCTCTGGGGGAAAGGAGCAGCTTGCTTGAGTGCTTGGAAATCAGGATGCTTCATTGTTTGAGTCAGAGAAGGCTGCAGTGGATATTATTTTTATAGTCTCGACATTTTCTACGTTGTTATTTCTGTTCCTGTGTGTCCCCCACACTTACAAGACTTGCCTTACGCATCACCAAAACATTTGCATCTGACTTATGATCTGTATTCTGTCTGTAAAACAGGGAAGATACTACCTGTCACCTCATAAAGCCTGTAAGTCTAATAAAGCAATAAGCTTCTCAGGACAAGGGCTTTTCCTAGTTACACAAACTTCCGTGTGTGTATTGTAAGTCTTGAATCAGGTGGCCATAACTCCCATAGTTAGAGCAGTAAAATAATTAGATCACTTTCTTCTTTTAGTTTGTAGAAGACACGGGGCAACAATAACTATACTCCATTCCTGTCTATCTTTTGGAAAAGCATCGCCTCCTGACATGTAGTATCTGTAAAAGTGAGGCTTGCACCCCTTTTATGTTCCCAAGCAGTTGCAGTCAGTAAGAACCTGTTTAGGCTAATTACATTTTGCAAATCCATTATGGTTCTTTTATTGATGCCCATAGACAAAAAGGCAGTGTTCCTCTCGCAGGGCCTGACTGTTATGGTGGAACTCCCCAGTGCTTGGCAGGCATAAGCACTGCTGCACTTGACTCCAAAATGGTGTTAAGGAGAAATCCTGGCTCTGGAGAACAGCTTTACAGCCAAGAGGAATGGGTGTGTGTCTTGTGACCTTTGCTGGTTGCCCAACGCAGTATCATATGATGACTCTCAAGGACTACTAAGAATCAAGCAGGGCTTTTTTTTGTCCTTGCATCACAAGGATGGGAGCTTCCACTAAGCTGGCATAGCACATGCAGCTAGACAAGGTGGATGATTTTGATCAGACTCCAGGGGTTTGGGAAGTGTTTGGTTTCTTCCCCAGCCCTGCCACTCTTCCTGCTTACAGGCAAACCTGCCCCCTTTTTCCCCTCTGTCAAATGGAAATAATTCTTCTCCCAGTTTTAATTGTGCTTATTTAAATAATAACTTTTCTGCAGCAGAGAGCATCAACTGGCAAGGATTTAGAAGGCAGAGGCTAAAAGGGCATTATTTGTACACCAGTATCAGCCGCTGTGCTTCACCGCTCATGAGCTGTAAAGCTCAGCAGAGCCTTTCATGTCTCCAGGGCCGTTTCATGTGGATATTTACTGGCTGCTGTAACGTGCCATTTCTCACCAGCTGTTTCTAATCTTATTGCAAGATCTGAGCTAGTTTCATTGCAAAGATTCTCACTGGACTTTGGAATCCTAAGTTAAAAAGGGTAGGTCGGTGGTGAACGGTTCTCACCACGAGAGCATGTTTCAAGATTGTCCTTCCTTTTCCTCACTCACACACTGTGAAATTCATTTCTGTGGCTAAAATTGTCCGCCCTTACCAGCACTCATGACTGGAACTGATGGTGTCTGTCCAGTTCCCAGAAAAGAGGCATTCCCACCCAAGCATTCGCTCTGAAATGTGCTTGTAAGCACCATTTCCTGGATCCTGGCCTGCTGCACCACTGGGTAACTCCGCTAAGTCTGAGAGTGGAGGATGGTCTGGCTGGTGTTTGGCAGCAGTACCATAGCAGTGTTGCTGCTGTCTGTGCAGTGCTTAGCTCTGCCCTCAAGTCTGGAAGTTCCAGCTTGCTTGACCACCCTGAGCTCCTCTAGCAATACTCTGGGCAGGGCAGCGTGGGGGTCTTACATGCTGCCCTCTCCAACCTGAAGCTGCAGCCATGGGAGCTGTCTGCCTGTGAGCTCTCTGGTGCTTTGTTTGCTTGCAGAAGTGCAGTAGCTTGTCATTGGTTTGGGTTTTCTTTTTTATTTTTGCAAGTTCCTCCCAGGAGAGGGAGCAGTCCACGCAAATGATGTCGAGGGGAATGAATCGTCTTGTTCCAGCTCCAAACACACTGCATTTGCTGCATTGCTCCGAACGCCCTCTTCCTTCGCCCTCCTCGTCTTCAGCTCCTCTTCCTCCACCTTCTGAGTCCTCTCATAGCACCGCAGCACCTCTCTCCTGCACTAGCCCTCTGAGGCTGGTGTTCATTGAAGATGCTTACACCTCTTCCCTTCATAAACCACCTTTCCCACCACAGTGTGGCCCGAGGCTGCTCCCAATGCCCCATCCCAGAGCCCACACCTTCATCACTGGTCCCTGAGTTCAAGTCATTTCCTTCCGTGCTGTGTCCTGTTCTCTGACCAGAGCTGCAGAGCAGTGGCTCAGCTCCTGCAGTCACTGTGGTGACACCGGTCAGGCAAACAGGACGTTGGTTAACTCAGGAATTTGGAGTTGCTTTGGTGGAAATCTCCTTTTGATTCTAGCAATGGTAGCTTGCGGAGCCGTGCTGCTGCTTAGATAGCTGTCTGGAGGGTGACTGTTTCCCTAGCAGTCAATTATATGTCCAGTGACACATGCATACAAAACCTGAGGAAAATTAGGGGTTTTGGAGTTCAAAACCACTGCTGCCAAAGTTCTTGTCTTCATGGCGTCTTTTGTTACAGCAGGAAAAGTTCCAAAAATGGTAGCTTGGATACTGCTTAAAGAAGGGCTTGTGGTTTCTTGCTGGTGACTTCTTTATTCCTGCCTTTCTTTTTCTGTCTTTAAGTCTTTCTGTCTTTGTCTTTCTGTCTTTTTAACAACCAAGAAGGAACAGAACAGCGGTAATCTTGTGATAATCAAGCCTCTGGTGCGTTGCGTTTCAGTACGTCTGATACAAAACCATCTCCTGACATGGGCTGTGATTCTCAGTGCTGCTGTAAGCTGAACTGCTCTGGGAAAATTTCCAAGGAATAATGAGCAAAATTCTCAAGGACAAGACGAGGAGAGCCGGTGCAAGGTATCTGTGCAACAGCAGTCCTGGGAAACCAGAATGGCAGGGAGGCTGTCGTAGCACTGACTGGCATTAATAATAGTGTTACTGTTTATCTTGGTGTGCCAGTGGAAAGATTTAAGAGGTTTTGTGCGTGGGTTACCCTAAAATTCAGAGCAAAACTTGAGCAGCGGATTTTGCAGCAAAGACTGGAAGTTATACAGCTGTTACGGGAATAAACTGTTTCCCACTGGAGTGAGGGCTGCAGCTGTCTGATTGGAGATGGTCATTCATGGTGAAGACGTACCCCAAGACAGAAGCAGTCTTTTAAAAGTATAGCTGTGAAAATTACATCTCTGCTGCGAGCTATCTCTGGATGTTCGATACAAAGAAGTCTACTGGCACATGCTGTGATTTTTAATGCTGCTGTCAGCTGAACCACTCTAGGAAATTTTCCAGGGAGCATCAGTCAGAGTTCTGAAGGACAGATTGAGAACAGTGCAAGGTACCAGTGCTAACAGCAATCTACTGTGCTAAAGACATAGTCTGAAAGGGGCAAACTTTCAAGTGTGTGGTTTCTTTTAAGTTAGTTCAAGCAGGCATGATCCAGTGCTTGTAAACAGTGTTGAAGCAGCCCCCAGTACCCCAACTCAGCAGTGTGTAGGCCCATGCTTAAGTCCCCCATTTCTGCACATGAGTGAAGTGGGATTTAAGTTGTAAAGCTATGTCCTTGCTTTGGGTAGAGTGGTATGTTACACCTGAATGGTGTTGCAGTTCACAAGGCAGTAGTTGGAGTATGACAGTTTACCTCTCTAGAGCTGCTCTGTTTGTTTTTAGTGAATGTTATCTAAGCCCATCAGATCATGTAGGTCATGTTGGTTTTGGAGCCTAGCGGGTGATGATACCCAGTGGTCAGAGTAAACAGTTCACACTGCAGCCAAAGTTCACTCTGGCAGGTTTGAGTTGTCATTTCTGCTTCCAGTTTACATTGACAAAATAATATCAAAGGGAGGGGGTTAGTGGAAGTGGGTGAGGCAGTTTAACTGACACTGTTGATGTGTCCATTCAAAGGGCAACATCAGAATCAGGTGAGCATGAGTAAATCCCCATTTATGAGGGCCTGACCTTAGACTTTGGACCTCCACATTGAAGAATCACTAACGAGTTGTAGAATTACATGTCCACAGAAACAAGCATGACTTGAACTTCAATATAAATGCCATGTCTACCTTGGCTTTGTAATGTGCTCTGAGATAACTGCATGAAGTGTTACTTCAGAGGAATCTGTTTTCTATCTCCCCATAGATCTGTTGGTACCACCAAGCCCCAACGTTCTTCCTGAGCTCATCATGTCCAGAACTTCCTGTTCAGAAGACATCTTTAAGTCAAGGAATTCCTGCTTCCTGTTAAGGCTGGGCGTGCAGCAGGTTTTGTCTGTTGACATTGGCAAGCCTCTTCAAGCTTCATTTCAGTGCCTTCCTAGCTCTTTGCTTGGGTGTGTCATTACTTCACTTGTGTGTTTTAAGTTTTAAAATCACTTTTAGACAGTCTTTCTACCTGCTAGCACTGCACTGCCTGGATGTAACTATACCTCAAAGCACAACAATGATGCTTAAACAGCGATAGTCATGCAGAGTACATCTTAGGTGTGTATCTATGTAGAGAAAAAGTTTCTATTTGAAAGGTTGTGATTCTGACCCTTTGCGGAGGAATCTGGCTAAAAGTCTCAAAGTGCTGTTAGGAAGAAAACAGCATTGCTCTTCACTACTGCCTGTGTTCTCCACAGGACTGTGTGTGAAAGAAGATTTCAATTCTACTGTGGGATAGAGGACGCAGCCCAAGTCCACGGGGCCCAAGGGTGGCATTTTTCAATAGTATCAGCTGCCGCATGAGCCAGTGACAGATTTGTCCCTGACCTGCACAGCAGCAGCACTAGGCCAATGGTGTATGCTCCAGAAAATAATTCCCTCAGGCTCTGTAAATCCTATGCTGCTGTCCTGCTTCAGAGGCAGTGAGAGGACACCCTGTGCCACTCGTGCTCTGAGAGCAAACCGTGCAGGAAAGGTGGTGATAGTCCTTTAAGCTGCTAAACTCGGTGTGCAGGGATGGAGCTGAATACCTAATTGAGAAACATCAATGTCCAGACCACTGCCAGTGAAGTGAACGTCACTTGTCCGTTCTGGCATCCGCAGAAGTGCATGCTCCCACTCTGGCTGCACAGCACAGGGCTATGGACAATAAGGGTTTCTTGATCTGCTAATCAGAGACAGAAATACAGTAGCCAACACAATGCCACTACCCTTATACTTGGTTGGAAATACAATGTGCTGCAGTTCAAGTTGAACACAGCCTCCCAACCCTTTCTGCTCTTTCTCATCTGCTATTGTATTCAGCATGCACAAGCCTTTTTGTTATGAACTCAAACGCTATGTAAGAACCCAGAGCAGGAGGCCATGGGTCTCTTTGCAATGACTTCCACTTATAAGGGACAGCAAAAACATTGGTCCCTTAGCCAGGTTTGACGGCTGCAATTTTACCAGTTTCTACTAATTTCCTCTTTTCCAAATGCTCTGGAAATGGATCAAGACTCGATAAGTGAGACAACAGACAGGCTGAATGGCACTTGCATAACGTATAGCAACAGGAGAAGGGGAGGAGGTAGAAAGAATATGAAGAGGCAAGTGTGACCTTGACAGGAGAGAATAACAGGCAGTGACGGTCCATAAGATAGAATGTAGTAGGCAGTGGAAATATAAGACCTTGGACAGATTAATAAGACCAAACTGTACTGAGGAGGAGACAGCTTGCACTGAGATTTCTAGGCAGCTGTGCAACCATTTTCTCAGGCAGTGAGGGAGATGAATATGCACACCGTGTGATAGAAAGCAGAAATCCAAGAGTAAGGGATTCTTCTGTTTCCTCCCTCTGTTATGTGAAACAGCTTCCTCTTTCCATACAGTTGCTGACTTTTCTTCCAGAAGCCTATTTCTTCAGGAGGCATGGTCATTTCTGTACGTCTCCAGAGTGTGGATTTTGATTACATGTGTCTGTGTAATGCTTTCATTTGGAAAGTGTTGTGCAAAGTAAATACCTGAGTTTTTACAGCTGGTAGAGCAGTAACAATTTAAAGGAAATTCCTCTCTCTGTACAAGTCAAGGCGTGCCAAAGTCACCCCTCCCCTGAAGCCTGTGTTACCATCCATGCAAGCAAGGCAACTAGTCTGAGCAGGTGACATTTCTTACCTGCTCTGAAGTTCCAGGCAGTGATGGATCAGACCCACTGAAGGACTGAGTGAAGTCTGTCCTGCCAGCCCTCCCACTCACTCAGCAGATGTACAGAAGGCTGGAAGGTGGATGTCACTGCACTGTTGACTGAGTAAAGGCTTGAAACTGCCCTGATTTTGCTGATCTCACTATGTCTTGGGCCTTTAGAAGTGGCAAGAGCCTCAGGTGGCTGTTTCTTACCTTTTTCCTTGTGTTCATTCTTGTGCACATGGAGGACTGGCCCTACTTTCTCTTGGGCAATCTATGGAGGTTCTCATTACTCAGCTTTGCTTCAGGAGCACAACAGGAACATGAAGGTCCTGGACTGGATGCTGCCCACCCTCCATATCCAACACCATCTTCTTTGGTATTTACAGTCAAGTCCCTACCCTGAAAGGGTCTGGGGGTGAGTTGATGCAGCCAGAAGAAAGCTGGGGTTCATCCTAACTGCTATTGACAAGCAGTGCTTTCCTGCAGGGTATGTCTCACGTGAGTAATGGCAGCAACTCTCAGCTTGCTCAGGTCTATATAGAATCAGAATAGTTAGGGTTGGAAAGGACCTTAAGATCATCTAGTTCCAACCCCCCTGCCATGGGCAGGGACAC
>JASSUY010032918.1:44339-60817 GCA_032466535.1 Forpus xanthops
GTTCTGTAGCCCCATCATAGAAGGCCACCAGATTGGTCAGGCAGGATTTCCCCTTACTGAAGCCATGCTGGCTGTCAAAAGGCACAAGCTCAGTCCAAGATCTGCACTCTTGAAGATCCTTGATACAATTACTTTGTCAGAGTCCCTTTCTGAGTCCCAAGCAATAACAGCTTGTCTTAGAATGGATTTTATCATCCTGAAATGAAGGCATCCTCTACAAATAGCGTTTTTGTGCTACACACACTTAGGATGGATTGAGCTGCCCTCTGCTAGTGCTGTAGACTAAGATGAATGGGTTGAACATTGGAGGAATCTCTCCTTTTCACACTGAGATGAGTAGCTTTTAGTAGATTCCCAACACAGAGAAGGTTTGTGTTATTTCTTCTTTCCTCTCATATTTATGTGTTGAATTAATATTTTCTATTCAGCAAGTCAATTAGCTGTTCTTGCCCCTGTGCAAGAAACATTGTAGTTTAACTCTTCAGAAGGTTCTGCTTTTCCTGCCTGTACACAAGATATCTGCCTACAGCTTACTTATGAGACTTCTATTTGTATGCAGTGACTATAAAGTATTTTGAAATAGCTGGTCCATTTGTCTCTGGCAGTGTATCACTAACACAAACCTCATGAACAGGGCAGAGAGTGAGTACAAAAACTCCTTCAGAACTTGCAAGTGTTTGGTTTGGTTGATGGCATCTTTACTGCATTTGAAGACAGGAAAGGAGATGTTACTGACTGGTGTGTTTCCAGAGGCTGAGTTGGCCACTGGCCCTATTTGTATTTCCCCCAGATTGATGCATGTACATCTCATGTCCATTTTAGTGTCAGCTGCAGTGATTTACAATATTCCCTTCCAGAAAGTTAAGTTTCTTAATCAATTATAAATGACCAAAAGATGTTTCCTGCCAGTCCTTTTATCAGCCCAGAAGTAACAAGAATTAATCTGATGGACAGAGGTATTTCACACCAAGAACAGTTTGGGAATCTTGCAAGGAAGATTTTCTGAAGAAAAAATATGCCTTTCGGATATGATATTAAAAAGGGCTCTATACTGTATCTCCTTCTTTTCCAAAATAACCCTAGATACTGGAATGCAAGTCGTTGCTATTCTTGGTGGTACTGGTGGTGAGTGCAGGGCTGGTTGTTAGTGCGGTAGGAACAACCTTCTTTTATCAAGCATTGCTTTGAGAAGCTTAAAATACACAGAAAATCAGAAAAGTGCTTGTCAGAAAATTTTACTCATAATGTCTCCAAGGTGGTTTTTTTGGGGGGTGGAGGAAGGGGAAACAGCATAGGGAAGATTATTACAAAAGCACAGATGCTCATCTTTAAAGCTATGGTAGCTCCACCCGTCCCAAACAGGCAAATCAGCAACTTCTTTTTCCAGCTCTTGGAAAATGTTGAATGGATGGGCTGCAGACATTTGGGCTCACTGCCGTGGAGGAGACCTTCCTCTACAAGCAGCCTGCCTTCCAAAGCCATACGCAGACCCACAGCACATTTGGAAAAGCACCTGGATGTTGCTGGTTCATGGAATTTCAATTTGCTATAATGATTCTGCCTCAGAAAGGGGAGCTGGGGTTAAGTAAGGCTGGAGCAAGAGAGACACTGATTCGTGTGGGGCTTGGGGGGGAGAAGAGAGAGGCCACTGTTACTGCCTCAGAGAAGCAGTGGGCAGGGGGACTGTTTGTATGAGAAGTGCAGACATCTCCTAGAGCGGGATCTCTGAAGTACCTGCTGGCTGAAACATTCCATGCATTCCTGCATTGTGTTGCTAGGCTCACACAACAGCAGCAGCTAACACTGCGCAGGCTGCAGCAGCCTGGCCTTAGCAAGTGGCTCTCAGTCATGGGCTCCCGGGTACACTACTCATTAATGAGCAAGTTTGCTGCATGGAGTAGCACTGCAAGCTGTGAACGCACAGCTGCAAGAGTCGGTGGATGTGATTTTAGCGTGTTCCTGTTGTGAACAGACCTACTGGAAGTAGGTGGAAGGACTTGCATTGGGTTGTCCACCTCCGTGTTCTCTCCTGGGGTTATGGAGGTGCCTTGTGCATGGTACAGAAATTGTAGCTCCCCATAGCCTTTAGCCCTCCTACAGCTGCTGTGTCAAGTTGTGTTTACACCTACTGTAAGAGGCAGAGATTCACACCATCTCAGTGTCAACAGGCTTGTAAATCATCTACTTAATAGTCACAGGTAAGATAACGTACTAAATGTAAAGGCACTAAGAAATCCTTCCCACCTCACTCACCCTTCTCACCAAGAACTGAATCTTGTCCAAAGCTGCACAAACAGGATTCTGAGATAAAGACCTTGGGTAAGAATTACTAAAACAAACAGAGCATGGAGTGGTTTGTTAAGGGACTGGCCTTCTCAAGGCCAAAGGGTGGGTGTGGAAGAACACACCTTACTGAAAGGAAAGCTAAGAAAGAACATTAACAAAATACATCTCTGAACAAACAAAGCCCTGCCCAGAAGTCTGTAATATTCTAATTAAATTGATGTAGCATGGAAGGAGAATCATACAAGTATCACACACTCCATGAGAAGTATTTTGTCTGGGATTTCAGTAGCTAGGAGCACAAAAACTTTCTGTAAGCAGAGGGATCCTACCCTGCTTAGCATGATGCAGTGCAGCAGAGTTATTCAGAGTTAATGCAGACCTAGCAAGGAAAATACGTGCTTCAAAGTGCATTTTTGTCTTTTCTTTAAAAGCGCCTTAAGAGAATTTACCAATCATTTGCAAAGTGCTTGACTGTGAATGCAGAAAAAAGAGCAGAAATTTCCCAGTTGACCTCTTCTCTGCCATATGCACCCAACCCTTCTGCAGCAGTACAGTTCCTGGGGCCCGTTGGTTCCGTCACAAGGCAGTGTCTGTCTGTTGATGACTAGCTTGATGCCAGGGTTTTATTATTTTTGTCGTGATATGGATGAAATCCACTGTCGGAGCATTATCTGCCCTTGGTGGGGGCTACATTCTGATTTAAAGGCAAACCCCTCCAAATTTATGACTTTGCTAGCCTGTGATCAGGACCTGGGGGGAAAATGAAGGACTAAAGTACTGTAGTTTTAGGTCAGTAACACCTCAAAACCTCTTCCTTTGCAGGTTTTTTTTTTCCCCTAGAAAAATATGTGGTCTATAGCCTTAAGTGCATGAGGGTAATGGTTACATCCCCTTGATTTAAGGTTTGTTTAACTTTCCTCTGCTGCTGCAGAGGTATTGTTAGTTTGCAGATAAGGCAAGTGTTATCACTGTAGCACAGACTGAAAGAAAAGGATAAGAGGGACCTATTGGATTCTCTACCATGTTACTCTCTGCCGAGTGGCAGGATTGTCCTTCACACTGGTCTCTCAAATGTGGCAATTTCTTGCCAGTCCTTTTATCTGCCCAGAAGTAACAAGAATTAATCTG
Organism: Forpus xanthops; assembly: GCA_032466535.1. NCBI lineage: Eukaryota > Metazoa > Chordata > Aves > Psittaciformes > Psittacidae > Forpus > Forpus xanthops. The sequence goes on from JASSUY010032918.1 coordinate 47,754, forward strand.
ATGGGCAGAGGTATTTCACACTTCGAACAGTCTGGGAATCTTGTAACAGTTTGGTAATAACAGTAAAACTTTATTTTTACTGGTTATCAACCAAAACCAGCAGCTAGGCTAAGCCAGAAAATACCATCCCATCTGCCTTTGCAGCATGTGTGCTGAATCTTTGTGCTGATGCTCTGATACTTTCCTAGATCCTTCCTGAGGAAACAAGGGGACACAGGGACCTTCATCCTACCCCAAACAACCTGGTCAACCTAATCTTGGCCACTGTCTAAGAACATGCCTCCTGCCCTCTTCATGCTCTCATGCCCTTCCAGTATAAACTGGCAATGTCTCCCTTCTCTTCTATCTTGCTTCTGTTGTTAAGACATGGCAGGTTTTTTGCAGCTGCTTGTATCAGTCTCTAGCAGTTCCTACTTCTTCCTCCGCATGTGCATGAGTCTCCTGTCTTTTCAAGGCCGTCCTACCACAAACAAGTTGTGAAGTTTGAAACCAAGGAACAGAAACAAAAAGACCAAAAAGCACCCATAAGGGCCAGAACTGAGAAAATGCATGGACTGATTTTCATGTGGGTGCTTCACATCTTTCTGGACACTGACAGAAAGCCTCTAGGGCTTGCCAGTAGGTGCAAATGATGAAAATGAGATTTTTCTAGGAAAGCAGGTGGTGATTGAATAACACTTCTATTTATGGTTTTTTGAGGTCAATCTGTTTGTTTTGAAGTCATTCAAAAGGGTTGGAAGGGAGCAGGAGCTGGTTTTTTGGCTACAAATTTGGTTTGAACTTTAACTGAGCTGCATCTTTCTGTGACAGTTGGCCATGCAGCCACGAGGAGGGATTCCGAAGGGCAGTAAGAAGCACTGTTGGCAGCATCCCTTGGGCTGCACTGACACACTGAAAGACTGGTCATGCACAAGTGCCAGAATGGCCTGACCCAGGCTGGGGTTGTCATTGCTGAGCCTCTGCATCCCATCTCCTTGGGATAACAAGACCACTGGGGCTGTGCCAGGGAACACCAGCTGCCAGGCAGGTACAAAGACGCTAGTGTCCTCTATGGGCAAATACACAGAGCCCCAAGCCAAACAGGCTAGCAAAGGAGAAGAGTTGGCCAGGCTCTGCTCTTCTGTTAACATGCTATATGGCTGTGCTTTTGTTGGTCAGGTCCTCAGCAGAGGACCTCCAGGAGGAGAGTGGTCAGTCATAAGACAAAAGGATAGCTGCACACTTCAAAACATCTGTATGGAGAGAATTTTACCAAGATTCTGCACACTTTGTCAGTGTGCTAAGCAAGCTATCCATCCTTGAATCAAAACCTTTTCTAGCAATAGCTTTGGCAGCCATAGCCGTGGCAGGCACAAGTGGAAGAAGGAAAACTCTTACAAAGGCCTTTTCATCCATTCCCCAAGCAAAAGTTTTCTAGCTTCTTGCTTGGTTTCAAAAGGCCTGGCAAAACAATGTCTGGCAAAATCTATAATACAGGAAAAAGAAAACAAATTAACTACTTGTGCTTGGAACAGCTTATTCTTGTTTGAATGCTCTGTAAGACAATCTCCTCAAGACCTGAGCATGACTAATCTTACAGATACTGTGCTTGGAGTCAGAAATAAGTTGATTTTTCTTTCTGTTAATGTGCAGGCCTGTAATCACAATAATGTAGGGTTTTTTTGCATGATTGATGAGCTAGAATTATTTCTCACAGCACAGCCAGTTGCTGAGATAGAGAAATATTTTGATACGTTTCCATCCCAAGCATGCCCAGAAAGCACACACCTTCACTCTTTTATGTTATCGTTTAGAAGTTGGAAAAAAAAAAACCTTTAAATATAGTAATGGCTGTGACACTCTTACAAAACTCTTTCCCTGAACCCAGCAGCAGAGAAGAGCTGAGAGAGGATTACACCATAATTGATCCCACCTTGCTTACAATACTTTCTCTGCTCCAGCGCTGCACAGAGAACTGCTGAGATCTTTTTTTCTGAGCAGGAAATGTGCTCATTGGGTCCAGAGCAGCACTTTTCTGAAGTTAGTCCCTAAACTAGGCAGTTCAGTATATATCTGAAGTAGCTGTTGTTCTGCTGGGTACCACACAGCCCTGGTTCCCTAAACTGGTATTTGCTGCTGCTGCTGCTGCTGAATTTGCTGCTGGCACAAGCTTTCCCAGGCAGCTGGGGTGCAGATCCCACAGTAAGACATAGAGGAATGACTGCTGTGGCTGCTCTCATCCTCCTGCCCAAATGCAGCAATGTGTACATTATCTGATGACTGGCTGTAAGGCATGCCATGCTTCCATAGGTGTGTAGCTGGGATCACTGACATCCCGCTTGAGGTCACATCAGAGAGGTCCCATATGTTGCTGAAGGTCCTATACTCTTTTAGGGTGGCTAGGTTTGCCAGACCCATGTCAGAGCCTGCAGAGAAGCTGAGGTAGATCTCCATCTGCCCAAAGTCCATCCCAAAAAAGAGGCTTGATTTGAAGAACACTGGCAAACGGAATTCCTGTGGCAGATAGGGAAAAAAAATATGGCTAGAGACAAGCTGGGAACCAACAGAAGTTTGTTTCAGCCACAGCAACTAGATTGGAATAGCATAAAGGTCCTTAATACTAACTAGTTTGTCAACCAGTGGACAAAAGAATTTCTTGCACAATTCAGAGCAATATGCTAGCTAACTACATATGTAAGGAAATGGTTTAAAATTGCACAATGAGCTGAGGAATGATACAAGTGGGGATTTTGTCTCACAGCTATTTGCAATTAGAAGGAACAGAGAGATAACTGAATTCACTGTGTCCTTCATTCCATAGAGTATAGGGAGGCTCAACCACAGAGGATATTGTAGGCCAAATGTATTCAGTTGTGCATGCATGGGATGTGTCCATGGAAAGGAGAGTCTGTGCAGACAGCAGCTCAAAGAATAGCGCATGTGCTATGGTGCTGTGGCAAATGTATATCGTAATAAAGATGTCTCTTAGGGAGTGTTTTGTTAGGCTAATTGGATTTTAGGAAAAAGTTCTTCACAGAGGGAGGGGATGATTAAGCACTGGAACAACCTCCTTGGGGAAGTGGTCATGGTACAGTGCCTGTCAGTGTTCAAAAATCATTTGGACAATGCTCTTAGATATGTGATTTAACTGTCAGGTTGACCTGTGTGCAGTTAGAAGTCATGGATCTCTTCCAGCTCAGGATATTCTATGCTTTTAATTACTCTGAATTCAGTGACTAGTTAGGTACCGGTTATTTACTTCCAAACTGTTACGATTTATGTCATGTCTCATGTGTTGTGATGCTCTAAGCTCTGATTCCAAGCAATCCTCTTACAAGAAGAAATTAAGGAAATTAAGAATTAAGAAAACAGCGTTATTCTGAAAGCTAAGATAAGGCATAGATTTTCTTTGCCTTTAAAAAAACAAAAGCAATGAGCTAATCTAAGAGATTAAAGTATGCCACGCTTCCTACATTTAAAAGTTTGAGCCTTTTTGATGTAAATGTGCTTATCTTAAATTGCTCAAACCAGGAACTTAATGTCTATGATGTAAACTTTTTTGTTAACAAATTGCTTAGTGAATATAGCAATTACAGAGCCACTCTTAAAAGTGAGTATCTACAACAGCAGCTGGCTTGTTTTATTCACAGCCCACTTATTCAGACTTGTTGGAATGAAGCATACGTGCTCTTCTCTACAGTTGCTGGTTTAGGACTTGCTATGACTGAAGTGCCCAGGAGATTTTGGGGAAACTCATTCTTCTTTAGATCTGCAACTGTGAAATGTATGCAGAAGGATCTGTATTTGTCCTACTCAAGAACAAGTGAGATTCAAGGCTGAGCTAAGGAGATACCTATTGCAATAGAAGAACAGATTGCTAGTGTAGATATGCCTCACAGTACTGCTCATAAACTCCTATTTTTTGAAGCGTGGAAGATGGCTTTTCGTTCTGTCATCAGATGTTTCCTTCACTCAAATTCCTTCCTCTGGATTTTTGGGTAGCAGTTGTTGCAGCATCTATATGTCAGGAAAAAAAAACCTGCATGTTCCCCTCTCCTCCTAATTCCAGTGCACCATGAAAATAAGTTCTTCTGTCTTACTCCCCTCTTCCCAGATGTTACATCTGTCTGGAGTGTAAATAACCAAATAACTTAATACTTACACACAATGTGGTACCTTTGATTTTAGAGCATCAAAAATCGTGTCAATGCCAAAAGTGGAGGGAAATACTATTTTTGCGGGAATTCAAAGCGGGCACTTTGATGTGAATCTCAAATGAACACAGAGGGAGTGGTACTCTCTAGAGTAGTTCAGCCAGCACCTGTAACCTCTTAAACTGCAGTCATATCTCTCATGCAAATCAATATTTGAACCAATATTTACTCAGGACTCAGTCATGATTTATTATGGGAGTCTTGGTGTTGCAACAACCACTGTGTTACTCAACTGGATTCCCAGATGACTGGTTAATACATAACAAACCAGATTAGTAAATCCAGCTGGCACAAATTGCCATCAGAATGGAAAGAAGTTCATGATAGCTTATCGTAATTAATTCATAAACCTATTAAATACCTGTAATGGAGAACAACATGCTTTGGTTAAAGAGGCAATGAGTTTCATTCTGTTTGCAGAGGATTTCTAATCTGGATTAATTGCTTGGTGACCATTTTCTAGTTTTCATGAGTGATTTTGTTATTCCTGTGTCAAAATGAAAACAAAGTAGGATTAGATTAGTTAATTACAAAATGCTGCAGTAAAAAAATTCTGTAGTGTGCAACACTATTCCTGTAACAATTAACAGTGAGTCCAATTTTGGGATCAAAAAAACAGTCTGCAGCTTTGAAGTTTAAGTATATCACACAGGCACTTTGGCTGTAGAGAGTTACCCTCACCTCCTAGGCACTATCAATGATTGTTTCTGAATGAAAACTATTTGTCTGGATGATGCGGAGTGTTTCACAGAAAAACTTGTAAGTGGAGTTCCTCCACTTATTTCATGCCAACATGGCAATAAAAAGATTATTGAAAGTCTAAATAAAGAATATTGAAAGTCTACCTGTACAATAACCAGATATTGTTAGTCAAAGATACTAGGGCAAAGGACTGACTTTGCAAATGCTATTTGATCTTTTGGAAGATCTGTTTTGGTTTGTTTTCTTTCTATATAAAATAAATCAGCACAGGAATTCAATGATGTGTTTTCTCATCTAAATGGAAATGATGACTTAAAACTCTTGGGCTTAGACAGGCTAAGAAATCCTCAATGTCTACATAAAACAGACAAGACCTATAAGTTTTTTTTAGGTCTCAGACTAGAACACTCAAAAATCAACGTGTGTGTGTGTATGTAAGAAGCACACAGCTTCTGAGGTGCTTCAACTTCTTTACTCTGCTGATCCTCCTGTTATTTACCCTGTCTGCCCTTCAGCACATGTATGGTCTAAGTCCAGTGAGCACTTGTTTGACAGGCAGCTCCTGGTGAATAATCATAGTGCTGCATACTTGGAAACATTTTCAAACTTAATGACCTTTCCTTAACCTCAGGCTGCTAGCTGTTATCACTGGGAAGGAACAAATATGTCTGAGGGAGGTGAACAGCTGAAGCTATTGCTTAGAACACATATCTTGCTTCAGGCTCTGCCAGCAGAGTCCCATCACTGCCATTATTGCAGGCTTGGCTCCCTAGAGATACGGAAGTTTCTCTCTGCCATCTCCTTACTCTGATTGTGCCCATGATGGAGGTTTAACAGCCCATGAGGAAATAACCAGCTAGAAACCAGCCTTTGACTTAAATGATGAACTCTGTCAAGATGCCATAAAAACTATGCCGATTACTTAGGCACAGACAGGGCTCAAGTCAAAACTACAGTGTCTGGAATCCGTATCTGTAGCCCACCCTTTCACATGAAAAAACTGCAGCATGCTTGAATAACCAGCAATACTGGAGTTGCAAGTTCCATCACAAATCAGTTATTTCAGCTTGGTATTAGTCCATTGCTATGCATGCTTAGAATAGCAGATTATTGCATAAGGAGCCAAAGAGGAGGAAAAAAAAGATGTGTTTTAGAAGTTCAAGTAATTTTTAAGCTTAGTCTGTGATCTACCTCATTATTTGGGTCAATAATTGATTTAGAAATGTTTTAGAAATGGACACACATTTTTATTTTACTACTGGCTGTTGTTCAAGCAACATACTGATTTGGGTGTGCTCCTGGATCTTTTTACTGTGTTCTATTTAAATACAGAGCATTTGCTATTGTGTAAATAATGACAGCTACATGAACATAAGAAGGAAGTCTTCTAATTCTTTTCGTTCCTGCTCTGTCCATGCAAGTGTCCAGTGAATGCTCCTGGGGTCTTCACAGCATACAGGCTCTGATTGTTCAACACAAGCAATGACAGTGCCTGATGCTTTGCTGTGGTACATTACCAGCTTTGTCTTACATGATTCTCTGCAGCCTTTCATTAGCGAGCAGTATTACATCATGGTAATCAGTTCTATGGCCTTTTTTCCCTCTCTCTAGTTACCACTTCATATGCACCTCCTGCTAGTCCACTCGGTGTCAGGGGAACATGTCCCAGCTTGTGCATGCAATTTGCTTGTGTTGCACGTTTAAATCAGCTAGAGGTGGTTGTGGCATGGTCTTCTTACAGAGGGTTTCTTTGGCTTTCAGCTATATACTTCCACAGGGGAATTCATTGTGCAGAAAGCTCTTAGTCCAAGTCCACAATAGACATTGGAAATGAAGCAATTTAACGCAGTTCAGAACTCACTGTTTTCCATGATTATTGTAGTCACTTTCAACCCTAGGAAGAGTTGCAAAAACGTGCTATTACAGAAAACAGACTGTGACAAGTTTCATTTTCCACTGGCAGGCTGAAATCTATCCCAGTGAGGCTGCAAGGACATGCAGGTAAGCCTACAGACCAGTGGCAAGCCTGCTTTCAGACAAGATAGCAGTAGAGTTCTGCCACAAGTCAGGACCAAGACAGGGAAACAAAGAGCCTGTTTCTCCGTGGCTTGGGTGGCTCTGTCACAAAATGACAACAGTGGTAACCTTCACTCAGGACATCCTTCAGCAAGTAAAGTGAGCGAGCAAGGGCCACCTGATGAGTTATGAATTCCCCCTCATGCCTTCCATACACTCCTCCAGCCCACAGAACCAAGCACAGACCTGACTTGACGAGCTGCTGCTTGCCCAAAACTAATAAAACCAGAGAAGATTAAGAGGGAAGAGAGAGCCAATTCAGGGCAGGTAGAGAACTAGTTACTATGGCAACTATTTTCTTCTTTGAGCATAGGCTGGAAGGACTCCCTTGCAAGGAGATTTCTGTGCAGTCCCCAGGCTGGAAGGAGAGGTTGCTTCAAGAATCTCATTTGACAAAAGCTGCATGGCTGCACTCTTGAACTCTGCTAGGGATCTGAGGGAGTTGGAATAGACTTGTAGAAGAGTTTGATGCTCATCCAAAAGTAAACTAGATGTTTAAGTGCCTGCACTCATGGGAGATAGTACTAAACTGGGACTGGACTAAAAGTGATGCTCATCTCATAGTGTATTGTTCCACGGGTTGCAGGCAGGTCTGAAGCTGGTACAGTACCACAGCACTCCACACAACCAGCAGTTTCAAAGATGGAGGTTTAAAAAGAAATGTTTAGCTAATTCCTACTGTTTTTTTTTTTTAAATCTGAGATTTAAATACAGTTCCCAGCTGGATTTGTTCAATGAGGTTAAACTGGTACAGAGTAAGGAATTAAGTAACCTGTAATATAATAAAGACTTGGTCAGTCTGACTCCAAGAGAAGCCATTCTCTGGGACTTGAGCCAGGTAATGTTATCTTAGCATGCTGCTTGGAGTACCTGGCACTGTACAAACACTAAGTCTTTGTGGTTACTTTAGACCAACATTGCAAATGAATGAGCATATTATCATTTCAATAGGGCTGCTTTCTAACACTTCCCTTGCATTCACAGAAGACATATGAATACCAAGTCAGTGCCTATTGTAAATCCCTCACCTTTAGCCCTTGTTAACCCTACGTGCTCTGGCAGGCATATTTCAGGGGACAAAATTGCACCTTGGTTTTTTGTAGGCATTTGGTGCTGGAAATTAAACAAATACAGAAAGAAAATAAAACAACCTATGATCATCTGAAATTTAATCCTGAAATAATGTCTCTTTGGGTCAAAACACAGAAGGTGTTGCAAATTCTCCATATAAGGGGGTTGAGCAAAGGGGGCTTTGGATGAAATACTAAGTCCCCCTATTCTCCCTAGGCTGCTTATTGTTAATCTTTCCACACAGTATTGTCGCTGGAGACACTGATCAAGGAGAATGCTGTCTGCCACAATCAAACTACCCATCCTATCACTGAGGAAGAGGGAGAGGGGACAGCTGTACAGCCTCTCTTGCAGTTGCATCTTGCCTAGGTGGCTAACACAACTTTAAACCTTCATAATCCTTGGCTTTCAGAGTAGAATTTTTTTGCCTGTTGATGCAGGGAATAAGAAACATCAACCTTAATATCTGTCTAAAATTCATTAAGGGTCTTACCAGATGTAGAACCAAGGAATCAAAAAGAATGAAAGCATGCTCTCTTCTCCAAGTGCATCTTGAACACAGAACTAGGCTAAGAGTATTTTGCTATCATAAAATGCTCACTTGTGAGAAGTATGCTGAAGAGGCAATCCAAGAGGCTGAGGGTCTCAAGGACAGCACTGAACTCTCACCAAACTTGCAATGACTACGCAGTTCCCATGTCAAAGTCTTTGGTCTGAGCCTAGTTTCAGAAATTTCACAAACCCCGCAGCAACCTGCTACTGGTCCATAAAGAGTATTTATCAACAACTGCTATTCAGAAGTCTGAAAGCTTTTTCAGTGGAAACAAGTATCTGCATTTTTCTGCATAAGTATCATTCTCACTCTGCCATGCGGCAGATCCAACCTTAGCTTGCACTTGATCTTGCCAGTAAAATCTGGTGCTGCTTGGTATAATAGTAAGAAAGACTTGTGAAAGAAGAGTAAGTGCTTTACAGGTTAGAATTCTAGACTTAGCTCTTTTGTGAGCAATTTCTACTGCACCAATGTAACTGGAATGAATGAAATCACCCATCAATCCAATCACAATTCCCTTTGCTGCAGATATACTAGTATTACGGAAAACTGGGAAATATATTTTAAAAAGCTTTAGTAAATCACACAATTCAGTAGTAACAAATGGTTCATCTATATTGTCACAGAAAAGAGACATAGTCCCTCTCCTGACTGAATATTCTGTTTTACTGGTTCTGACTGCATTCAGAAGCAGTAAAAAGTAGAAATTTCCATCAAGACTTGGTGAAGAAGTGCTTCTGTTACTGCAAAGGAAATGGTGGAGTTGCTGACCGCTATATTCGGCCACTGAAGTGAGAGATTACATGATCATGATACGGGGCCGAGGGGGAAGTAAATTGCTGAGAAATAAACACTGTTTTTTGTTGTGTGAGAGGAAGGAGATTTCTGTGACAAGTAGTTTTTTTCTCACTCCACACTGATAGAAGAGGTCATACAAACTCTCAAGCCTCTGCTGAACCCAGAAGGAGGGATCTTAGTCCAGATTGTACCTTGCTTACAGCATAATTAGTCACTATGTGTTTTGACTGAGCCTTAACCCTACTTATCTCACTTCCTTCCTTCATAGGCTTTAAAGACAGGTTATCCAGGGGATACAGGCAGCTGAAGACTTATTCTCTTAATGGATTTAGTAGATGCTATGGTAGAGTAACCTATTGAATGGAATCTTAAATTGAACTTAGATACAGAACTCATGTCTGCTATCTACAAAAAGAAGGTGTGCATCTTGGTAGCTATAGTGTAAAATCTGGCATCAGAACATGAAGACATGATTGCCTTTTTCCATTACTTAAGCAGACAGCTGGTTGATTGACTAATCCATTGGACAGGATATTGCATTGTTACCTAACAAGGTGCTTGTAGTGCACAAGAAATGGAAACGGGAGTCAGTTGCTGCTGAGAACATAATCAGGTATCTCAAGTCTGAGTCCACTATTTAAGCCATTCAGCCTTGGAGTGTTTCAGCCAATATTCAGTACTTAATTTCATTCTTTGATTTTTTTTTCTGATGCCTTTTAGGTTTCAATATATTTTGATGTTAGCAGTAGCTGAAGTTTTGTTGAATTTGACTGAATGGATTATCTAAGTGTAATAGATTTCTCCTCAGCAGCAGAAAAAAAAAATAAAAACACAAGTAGAAGAGAGGTTTTTTTTTCAACTGTTTTATTTGAATGTGGACTTAAAACTTACAAAAAGTACCATCTTAGTAGCTCCAGGATGAGAATCTCTTTGTCCATTTAAAATATACTGCATACAGTAGTATAGGTTTCTCCTATGTTGCTCCTCCTGCATGTTGCTCCTCCTGCACATTTTGAGCCCAACCAGGGAAGATCTTAGGTAAGAGAAGAAAATTATATATTTTCATGTTTAGTGAAATGAGTACCTGTCTTTCCACATACCCTATCAGGTTTTGCATCACACCTTCAGACCATTCCTCTTTGGCACTGCTGCTCAGGCTTTCAATAAAACTAAGTTCATGCTACTGCTGCCACAGGGCTTCCTGTCCATTCAAATCAACTACATTTAAAGACAAAAATCATCTTAACCAATTACAGATTCCCTAACTAACATTTACTTTCTGAGAATAATGAAAGAAAAGTAATTTTGGCAAGTAACATACTGATATACCTTCATATCAACTAAAATTGCAAGCCCTTATGATTACTTAACTTTCTTTCTGTGTGAATTCTATTGTGAGTGCTTTGCTCTCACCTTCACTGCACTGTATGTGCTTGTGGCTCCCTAGACGATAGGCCATGTTTGCTGTAAAACACTGAACAATTTTCAAGCGAGTTACACCCTTTCTGTAAATTCAGCAATAAATTATAATGAGTTACTAATTACTAATAAATATAAAAAATGACATAATGAGCAGAACAAATGTCAAAGGAAATATGTATATGGGCTTCATACAGACACAGGATACTTATCAAAAAGGAAGTCATTACGGGACTGAAGCCCAAGATAGACTGACACTAAGAAAGGGTGTGCTGTAATCAAAAGGATATAAAATAGATAGAGCTATAATTTTCCTATCTCCTTCTATTCTCTGAGACTTTGAAAGAGATTATTTGAGGTTTTGAAGCAGATCTTATGACTTGGTATAAACCTATGCCAGCAAAATGTATCTGTATCAACAAGTTGGTAGTTTTCTATCTAAAAAAGTAGATAGAATTATCTCTACCCAGGCAAACCAAATCTTTTATTTCTCTGAATTCTCTGCCTTCCCACACTATTAGCAGTTTAGAAGAAAATCAGTCAAATAACTCTAATTAGAAAAAAAAGGTCCTGTTACTCATGCTATGACGTAGTGTGAAGCTTGAGCACTCAAACAGAAGGGCCAGTTAGAAAGCTGCATTTTTCTGGTATTTTCACCACTTCTTCCCACATGAAGAAACTTCATCAGCACTTGTTGCAGAATGGACTTTCCACCTGCAAAACTGTATTTTTGTATTCAGTTATTCAAGATCAGTGATATTGTCAGGTACTTCAACAGGGACCTGCAAAAGAAAAGGCTTCTTCATCGCCCTGTGTTTTCATCTCCAGCAGCCACTGCATTTCCCCTCTCCAGTATCCTAATCTGTGCTCAGATTAAGGGATTTTATTTCATAAATGAAGATCTGAGGCACAAATGGGAGACACAGAAACAGTGTCTCTTCTGTTCCAGTTTGGCATCCCTAACCCATGTATCTTCCTCTGAAGCAGGGTCTGGTATAACTCGGCCACGACAATTTTGGTTGTGCTGAAGCTGCTTTGCCAGCACAAAGCAGTTCTGAGGCCAGTTCCAGAGCTTTCTTGTCCTTTCTCTGTAAATCCTTGGGTAATTTGTTGGGTTTTTTTTCCAGCACTGAAAGTGCACTGAAGTGCCAAAGTGCAGTGTGCAGACAAAATGGGGGAGTGAAACAGTTTGGGATGAGGGATAGAGCATATTAGGAAGTCCTCGCAGCTCCACAGTGCCCAGCTTCAGTGATCACCACAATAATGGTAGCTATTATTAAAAAAGCCCACAAGCTTCTCATATATACAGTAGAAGACTATCAAGCGAGAACAGCCAAAGGAAGAAAAAAAAAACCCACAAAGTAAAGGTAGTTCAAAGCTTAAAGGTGATTTTCCTTTATTGCTCATTTACGACAAGGCAATATAACATATTAGGCAACATTCTCATCCCCTGGCTGCAGGAAGGTCAGGAAAGCTGCGGCTCCTTCCAGCTGGCTGTGACATCACCACTCGGTCACTCCTCATGTGCTTACAAGGACCTTAAGGCAGGCGCTGACGTTTCCCGTAACAGAAGATCTTTCCACTGCCAAAACCAACAAAGGAACTCACACTGCATGTGGAAGTTATTTTTCTTCTTGTAGCTTACCTTTCTGTAGAGATACTATTTTCTTCTGAGCTTTGTGTAGCTTACCCTTCTGTTCAGATTTGATTTCCCCAAGAGAGACCAGTTTACTAGGCAGGCATGAATCAGCTCTCACACATGAGAAACTCAGTAACTTTCCGTAAGAAACAGTTTTAAATAAACACATTGCTGATTGCTGTAATCCACTCTGCGCAGCACAGACATTTCCCACGTTTTTGTGGCAAGCCACGGGGGTGAACGACAGCATTAAGTTACAAAGCACAGCCAGCCCGAGGGTGTACCGGCTCACTTCAACACCGCATCACCACAGACGCAACGAAGGAGGCTCCCGCCCCTGCCAGCTCCCTCCCTCTGCCCTCAACCCCACACACCGGTCGAGGCCCCGCTCTTTCGGCCCCCCCCGGTTACATCCTCAGCGGGCTGGAGCAGCCGGGCCGAGCCCCCCGCAGCGCACGGAGCGCTTAACGCGGCGGGAAGGGGAAAGGACACCGCACAGGACCTAACGGGCCGCCGAGAGGAGGGGTCACCTTGCGCCGCACTCCCTCCGCCCGCCGGTCGCCGGGGCAACCGGGGATCTGCCAATCGCCGTGCTCCGCTGCCCGCCCCTCCC
>JASSUY010032918.1:70027-88321 GCA_032466535.1 Forpus xanthops
AAGTCCTTGGCCAGCCTAAACACCCCAAGCCATAACTATAAACACTGGTGTTATCAGCACTGTTCCCAAGCCGAAAAATCCAAAACACTGTGCTCACCAGCTACTGCTTAAAGAAAAATGACTGCTGCTCCTGAACCCATGACAAATAGTTATTACTGAATCTAAAACCGTGTTCCCATTCTCTGAAGTTTAAAATCGATGTCTTCTAACAGCTTCTAGAATTAAGAAAAGTTTCTCCTGCATAGGTTGTCTCTAACCTCTTAGGCAGTTCTTTGTAATGTGTTATAATTCCTTGTGATATGAATTCCTGGGGATTAGTTTATATGAAAGTATTTCAGTATTTTGCTGTATCGAAAACTACCAAAGCTGAGTAAACTCAGGAAAATGGAGTTGTAATGTAGGATGCAAATTTGTGGGAAGAGCTGAGGATTATTTTGACAAAAAAAAAAAAAAAAAGGCATCACTTGACATTTTTGATTAGGTGCTCATCTTTCAGCAATACATTTTGGGCATTATGGAGAAAATTAGGAACTTAATTTTGTGTGTCAAACTTCCAGATGTATAAAAAGTCTGGTCAACTTCTGATCACTTATCAGGAAATGTGCAGTGTCTCAAATTCTAGGACTGTTATCTTTTACGTGGAGCTTCCTTCCTTAAAATCAGTTTACATGATCACAAAATAGACTACATAACAACTTCTGTTGTCTGCACAAATAGCTGTCCTTCCTTACTAAAATTGTAGTGAGCTTGCTTGGTGTGCTTTGAGAATAAACCTTCCCACAGCACTGAGCAAATGTTAAAGAAATCTTAAAGGTGTAGAACATGTCCATTTTAAGTTAATATTTCCATAGAGGATTTAAAACCTTCAGCAGTTATTAAATCATTCTTGTATTTGAGTAATTAAAATCTCATCACTGCTGTTGAAGTAAATAGCTCCCAGAATTTGAGTGGAGAACTGCAGTGAGCTATTAGTTCTTGTGTAAAAACTCAAGTTTTTGTTGGTGTAGCCAGGAACATGAGCTAAATATGTAGATTAAATACCTCATGGTATGTTTCACTTTGAACTAATGTTTTCATAGGTAATCGTGCAGCTGGAAAACAATCCTTCCTACTGCTTCAGTATCAGTTAAACTCTCAAACTCCAGTTAAACAAAATTGCATCCTGCTTTCTTAATTCCCCTTGACCACATGTACCAAAGGCTTTCCTAATTCTAGGATGAGTACATGGCCGCTTCTGAATACTGATCCTCTCCAAGCTCCCATTCATATTTGCAAGTTATTTACAAACTACTTTGTTTTCATTCTCCTTTGGACACTAACGCTCCATGGTGAGGGAACAGAAAAGAGGAAGGGATGCCACAGAAGTCTCCTTTTCTGAAGACTCTGCAGTACACATCCTTAACTGTCTTTCTAATGGCATGGTAGATGCTATTAGGTGATCTCCAACAGTAATTTGAGGTGGACTTGTAGAACTGGTGAGCTCTTTATACAGTATGACTTCTGGAAAGTGGATGCCAGTTCAGGTTCTAGGGGAAAGCCTTATCTGCTTACCTTCTGATGAACTGAACCGTTCTGAGAGCACCATTAATCAGGAAAGACTCCTGGATGGTGAGTAACTTTCTGACTGTTCAAGAACAATCTGTAAGATACAAGAGTGGTATTGATGTAGGACATGCTTGTTCAGAGAAGCCTTCTGTAAATCACTTTAATACTATTGAGTAATTATGAATTTAGCTTTAGTGAATATGTTTTGACTTTATTAATTTTCTTGAGAGGAATACAAACTAATAGTACTTTTCATATTGTCTTGTTTCAAACTTATTATCCTAGTGGAATGGGAAGTACTTGCTGAAAGACCATCGATTCATAACTATACTTCTTTTATGCTCCTGAAATAATGTAACTATATAGATTGTGTAAATCATTAGCTTGTTGTATTGTACTTAAGGCAGCTGGTGTTGCTTAACTGTATTCCATTAAGTTCATATTTCCACCCTTTTTTGGACCTCTTAGAGCTTTGGAACAGAAAGGTACGCACACATTTCTATAAATAAAATGTTTTGTTCAGAAGGTGGAGATGCAGGCTACCTTTATGGGGCTTTAAAGCTAGTCTGATTTAAGGAGTCAGCAGTGGAATTGCAACATAAATAGCAGCCACAAACTGTCACTAATTCTAAGCAAATGTTTGCTTTATCTTCTCCTTGCTTTCAATCCCTTTAAAGGGCAAGGGGCTTATTACATCTTGAATTTTACATGTGCAGCACTATTAAAAGCATGTGCCATTGAGGGCTCAATTGCTGAGGATATGCTTTGTAATGATTGCTAGCAATCCTGGCACAATACATTATGCATGGAATTGATTGAACTTCATATACTGCAGTTTTTCTGAGGCATCTTTAGCTTACATGAGTGTTCATTTGAAGAAAAGTCTTGGATTTGTGTGGCCAGTAGTACATTGTACAGATAGTCTAGACAGCATACTGTAAATAAGGAAATCCTGGTCAAAAGAAATCTGGAAAATCAGGTAATGAAGTGCTTTGCAAGCTTCATAACATGCCCCATCTAATAAGTTTTCTAAGGCTTCTATGTAGTCTCTGTAATGCATCTCTTAAGTGCTTTAGATGCAAGAAGAGGACCATCCCAGGTGTTATGCAGAAGGACTTAATTTTCTTAATTAAAAGTTCCTCTAAGCGTATGATACATTGAAGTCTTGTTTGGAAATACTGGGAAACAATAAAAATATATCTGAAAATCATCTCTCAGGCTGATTACAGGAGTGGCTTGGTCTCAGTGGCACATCCTTTTGAAAGATTTTGGAGTTGTTGGAGTAGTGTGGTGGTCACAGGTCAGTTGAATACTAGTGCTGTAGCTGACATAGATCAAGACAATGCTGAGACATCTAGTTAATTGTAGCTGGCACTTCACCTCCCCTTGTTCTGGTGGTTGCAGGTTAATAATGTTAAATTTCATCTTCTCATTGTGTTTGCTTTTTCTCATTCATAGAGGTCCTGTAATAAAGGAGAGACTGTAGAGTCTCAGAAGGAAAATGACTTTCAAGTGAGTAATTAAATTTACTTATTTCACGGAATTTCATAGATTACAGGAATGTGGTTATCCTTCTTTTTCTAAACCAGTAGTAATTCCACCTGGTATCTGAGCTGTACCTGGAAACTGTAAATAGTAATGATGAAATTGATTTGCTCATAGAAGTAACATTATAATGGGATTGTCTGTACATAGCTTGGAAAGATTTAAGCATACCACATTAACAAGAAACACCCCTTCAATTCTACCCAAAATGGCTTCTCAACATTGTGAATACTGGTGTTAATACTGTTATTTATCATGCTAGGCTCTTTCTTAAGTAGAAGAGGATCAGTACTCTGCTTTACCTAATCCCTATTTTAGAATACATTGATGAACTCTTCTAGGGAGAGTATGTATAGCTAGGAGAGGGAAAAACTTCTCTAGAACATGAAATGCTTCTGATTAGAATTGTACATGGGTCATCTGTGTTCTGCAAACTTTAAAGTACTTGTATTTGGAACTATTTCTGCTTATGCAGCTTAAAGTTTAGCTGAGCGTAATTTTTCATAAAACCATCTGAACAGAATTTGATAACTTAGATTTTTACCATAGAAATATTTTTTCCAGTAAGGGACAGCATTGCAGTGTGTTAGCCAAATTCTTTGCTTATGTGCTGTCATTTTTCAGCTCTGTAATGGTTTTGGCAGCGATTAGGGAGAAGTACATTTTAGTTTACTGCTGGTTTTCTCCTCTTGTATTTGTGCGCCTTCTGGGAATGCCGTCTGAAACAGTTCAAGCATTTATTTTTTTTTCCTAGGGAGTTGAAACTGGTTTTAAAATACTTGTTGTTGAATGCCAACTTTAGAAGCTTTGTTGAACTTTAAGTTTACTGGAAGAGCTTCAATCAGTTGAACAAAGACAGAACTGAAAAATGTACTGATCTGATTCCTCAGTTTTCTTCAGAGATTAAAAATGGAGGTGTCTTGATTTTTCTCTCCTGCCCCAATCCAGTTAAAAAAAAGTTCCTGAAGTTGTAAAAGAAAACAAAAATCCAAACAAGTCCCTCTCTGGTGCCAGCAGCTACTAGATACTTTGCAGTGCAGGAAGCAATGCATTGAACTTCAGAACTGCATGTGTGTTGCCTGAAAATTACTGATTCTTTGCTGGCAGATTATTGTTTTCTACTATTAGTCTCATAGAACTCCAGAACTTCACTGTTGGATCAGGGTACTCAAAAATTCCTGTCAGAGTAGATTTGTTAAGTTTCTTGAGTCTAGGTAAAAACTGTAGGTACGTTTGATCAGAAGAGTCATTCTTTGGAGACAAGAAAAACCTCTGGGTAATCCCAAAATGTTCTGGTTCACTAGCAGAAGCATTGTAGCTGTTCTGAGCTGCCTGGTGTTTGTCAGCTGTGACTAGAGATAGGGTAGTCTTCTGTCACCTCATAAGGTCTTTTAACAGATGCTATATTTGTTTTACCTATTTTGCTATAGGTAGGGGTAATTTTACTTAAAATAGTATATTTTATAGTGAGCCTTTTTGTCAAAGCTAGAATAAAGAAGCTTCAATTCCAGCTGAAGTGTAGAAAGATTTTTTTTTTTTATTTATTTTTGCCTGAATGGGAGTTGCATATTGGAATAGTCTTGTAAAGAGTGTTTATAGTTCTTAGGTCTGAAATGCAGCATTTGACTCCAGGAATTCATTTAAAAGTGTGAGTGGTCAAATCTTTTCCAGAAGCTTGTTTTAAATACCAGTGCTCATGGTTACATCTGTTTGAAACTGATGAAAATTGAAAACTTCAGAGTTTAACACAATAGGTTGTTGTCTGGGCAGTATAAGTGGATTGCAAGGTATTGGAAGGCATTGAGATACATGATTTACTTAGTTACAATGTTTGATCCTTTTAAAAAGTAATCAGGTAAACATTTCATTGAAGAGTTAGATACCTAGATTTGTTCAATGTCCATATGAGGTAGTCTGTAGAAATTTCTAATGTCCTTTAGGAGTTTATTTCCACAACTGTACTTGACAGTAGTATATGAATGGTGACTTGGTAAAAGGTCTAGCAAGTGTTGTGAAGAAGTCTTTGTGTCTGAGATTACATAGATGGTATTACTTTAGAGCTCTCACAGGACCTGTTCTGAAGTGACCGTTCTGCTAGAGAAAGTTCTTCTGGTGCTCTAAACCTTTGTCTTTTAATTACTCATCATCAGAGAATTCAAACTTGAATATTCTTACACTGCTCTTTTAGGTAATACTTGCCTGTACCTTTAAACCTTGAAGCAGATCTTTCATGGAGAGAAGCAGCTACCCTTGTTAACATTGACGGAGAAGTTTACAAACTTGCAGTCATGTGGTTATGGATTATCTGAAAGTTCCAAATTTTTAGTCATGTCAGAAATAACCTGTAAGTGCACTGCAGAGTAATAAGAAATTAATTGGTTGTTATTTCTAATGCATTAAGGGACTTAATGAAGAACATTTCTTTAGCAGTTGCTGTTATCCAAGGATCATGAGTTGATTTTTCAGTAAGATGCAAAGCCAAGAAACTGGTATCTTAATGGGATCAACCCATAGGACTATTATAATCAGACTTTAATATCTGGTGGTGTACCAGGAACAGACCAATTCAATATTGGCTAATAAAGGAGTAGACACTCAACAACTTGTATCGAATTTGCCTTTTGGTTCTTGGCAGTGGGCTTCAGAACTGAAGTGAGAAGTTCAGGTCTGTGATGGTGAGGGCATATGAAATGATTAAAAGTATTTATCTTTGGCTCATTAGTTCTGCTTTGGAGTTGAGATGGGAAAACATTGGAGGACATGGATGCAATACATTCATATGCAGATTGCCTTAAATTCCCAAGTGATATTCTCGATGACTCTTTATTGGAGTTAATGCCTCAGAAGATTAGTCTTAATTAATTAAGATTACATTAGTCTTTTCTGCACTTTAATATGAAATGCTACAAGTTCTTGAAGATGCCACAATGTGTGGACCAGTAATAAAAGTAACTTATCAACAACTGCATGGCGTGTACTCAAGAGTGGAACTTATATGGAAGGAATTATTTATTGTCTGAGACTGTAATGACTACTGTAATGCAAAAGGCTTTGTAGTCTGAAATACATGAGAACTTTCTTAACTTTGTGCTCTTAATTCTTAAGTGTCATGGATCAGACTTTGAGAAGAGTTGCTCAAAAGTAGGCAGAGGTTTAGCAGATGTCCAGGATTTGAGTACAGCTGAATTCCAGTTAACATAATTGCTCGAAGTAGTGATTTATACTGTGGCTTCTGTGTTTTTTTTGTAGCAGATCTTACTCATCAAGACAGCTATACTTGAATGATTTTAACTGTGTTTTTGAGACATTTCATATTGCTATTAATTTTTAAACTTTCATATAAAAAAGATACCTGCTTGTCTCTTATGGACTGAGTTTATTGACATAAGGAAAACCTTGAAGAAAAATTATTGGAACTTGAGGTGTGTTTGGAGGTTGCAAAGTAAGAATGTTTATTCACACACTGTTGCTCCTTAGCAGGAGTTTAAATTATGATCTCTTAAAAAAAATAACAATGTACTGAACCAGAAACAAATCCTAAGTCATTTTTCTAAATGAAAAAATGGGTAGTTGGTCACTTCATTCACTTGCATAGTTAAAATGTCCTTTTGTGAGGCAGTGTTCCCAAGTGTGCTAAAATAGCCAAGGATAATATTTATAGTTCCTCTGCTGTGCTTCAGTAGGATAAACTCCTTCAGGAAATGAATTTGCAGAGTTCCCACAGGTTAGGGAGAGGGTCGTCTGTGTTTTCTGTACCTTTCCTTTGACCTAGCCCACTAACAGTACCTGTTAAGCAATAGATTTTCCTCCCTACCTTTAAAATTGAGAGTGCAATATTTGTATTTCTTCCATGCTAACTAAGCTGTTATTAGTCAAGAAACTTTGGTTAGCAAAATATTGAGTCTGCTTTTTAAAGCTAACACTAAAATTTCTCACTTTGTAGCAGTTTAGCTGTTGTACACACCTAAGATCATTTCTGTGTAAGCATCAGTTAATGCTTTAACATTTTAAAATATTTTATTGTTTCATTTGCAGGGGGCAGAAGCCATGGTTTTGGAAAGTGTTATGTTTGCCATTCTTGCAGAGAGAGCCCTTGGTCCAAAGCTGTATGGAATCTTTCCACAAGGGCGACTGGAGGAATTCATTCCTGTAAGTCCTGTTCATGATTAGTCAGTGGGTTGCTGTTTGCTGTTTTAATTGATCACGACAAGAAGGCCTCTGGACTGCCCAGAAAAGCAGGGATGTGGGAAAGGAATACTTGGCAGCCTGTAGTAATTGCTAGTGGTAATTTGATACAGTTACAGTGGGTGTTGGAGAGCCCAATTATAGCTCTTGCCAGGGAGAGATATCTAAAAATTCTTCAGCTGTAGCAGGGACTAATAAATGAAGGTAAAAACCCTGTTAGATACTAAACATAGCACTGGAAGCTGTGGAATAATACTTTCCATTAACAGCAATAAGAGCAGATGCTTTTGATATTTTTATATATTTATACTCAATCTGCTTTGAAGATATCTTTAGTGTGAGAGATCATATTGCTCAGGTCTTAATCTAGAAGAGAATTGACCAAGTCATAAGTAAGCTAGGGTGGCTGTCTCAACTTTCCTAAGGACAGCAATTTTATAATTTCATTTGGGTTGAAATAATGTCTTGCTCGAGTACTTTCCTAGTATTTCATACTCTATAGAGACTAGTGCTAGTGTTTGTAATTAATGATGCTTTTATAATTAACTACCTTTAAAGAATACTGTATTTTATTACAGAGCAGGAAACTAAGTACTGAAGAACTAAGCTTACCTGACATATCTGCTGAAATAGCTGAGAAGATGGCTAGATTTCATGGCATGAAAATGCCATTTAATAAAGAACCGAAGTGGCTTTTTGGTACAATGGAAAAGTAAGTTATGCAATATTTTAAAGTATAGAAAAAAAGCAAACTTTTAATTTTGATAAGCAGATCATTTTTCCTGAATGCCTGAGACCACAAGCTCTCACTGTACCCAGAGTTTGCGTCATGGTTACTTGAGAAACTTAAACTACCTTAAAGAAGAGTAACATTTTCTTAGTATCCTTTTTTGACTTTTTGGATTTCATCTTGGTATGAGAAGATTAATAAGCAGTGTAGTTATTTGTCACAAATGCTGTACTGTTCTGTCTGGTTTTAACAGATACCTAAATCAAGTGCTGAGGATTAAATTTACCAGAGAATCCAGAACTAGAAAACTGAACAAGCTCCTCAGTTACAATCTCCCCCAGGAAATGAAAAATCTAAGGTAATCTTCTTTGTGCAAACTGAAAGGTAGCGGTAGACAAGTTTCAGTATGAATTAGTATAATTTTTCAAACACACTATACAGTATAATGCCCTATATTAATTTTACTTTACAAGTTGAGGTTGGTTTTGGTTCTGTAACCAATCTGAGTCTCATATGACTGCAAACTTGATACGATCAATTTGCTTGTCTGACTTGCTTATCAGTGAAGTCCAGCTTTGTTGTCCTGGTCTTGGGCTCCTAACTGAGATAATAGAGGCTTGCTAGAAATGCACAGCACTTCAAATTCTTACAGCAAATTCTATTCTTTACTTAAAAGTGAACCTGAACTTAGTAATTTGTTACAAGATCGTATATTGCTGTTTTCCAGGGCTATGCTTGAAGCTACTTCATCACCAGTTGTATTCTGCCATAATGACTGTCAAGAAGGTAAGCTGCTAATATTTCATGACCTTAAATGATGCAGTGCTAAGCCTTTCTGGTCACTTGTTTACTTTCTGAGAGGTAGTCTTGTTGTTGAGCTACTGTCCTGTAAGATAACCTGAAACAGCAGCCTGTGCTTGCAGTCCTAGTGTGCAACAGTTGCAAAGTCTATTGGCTTTCAGCAGCCCTTCAGGCTAATTAAGAGAATGTCTAGTATCATAAATGGATTAGCCAGGTATGCATACACGCTGTGTTTGTACCTGTGAGTTGATGTTGGGAGCCTTGTGTTGTCTGTTGAAACTGTACTTTTCATAACTGTCTGCAGTACTTACCCGATCAAGGTAGGATATACTTCTAGCCTTAAAAAAAGATACTGAAAAAATATAATGAATGGTGACAATGGGAGACTAGAGTAGTTTGACTCAGTAGTTCTCAGCTTGTACTGGTGGGAAGTGTTAGGAAAACTTTATCCACCTCTTTTTAGTGTGTTCTCCCTCTGCAAGTCGTGGAGGGAGTAACAGTTTTTCAGGCTTTCCTCTGAAGAGATGAAAAGAAGGCATGGCTAAAGGTATTGGGATTTGCTGTGTTTGTGCTCCCTGCCACTCATACAGTGGGTAATCTGGGCTGAGCTGGAAGAATGCTGTGTGAGGACCATATGGAGGGCTGGTTTTTTTTTTTCTCACGAGTCCCAGCTGTGTTAAGGCAGAAGAATTGGCCTGAAAAAGGATTGCCCTGGAGGACAGGAAGCACAAGGGGAAAAAGCCACTGATCTGAGGTCTGAAGAGCCAGCTTGGTAGTGATGTTTGAGGTCTCAGTGCTGATGTGGCAAGGTGTGGTACTAGAGGAGTCAGAGCATGGTAGCACTGGTGCAAGCTTTGTAACCTAAGTTTCCAAGGCAAGGGTGTGTGTGGGGGGAAATATAGTACTCATTCTATTGCTCCAAGAGTATGGCATGAAGAACAGATGTACCTGTGAAGAGGGGACAAACTATTGCAGAAATTAAAATTCCCATGATTTATTTACTAGTTGATGGAGACAAACTTGATGTCCTTCATATGAATTATAAACAAGTGACAAAGTGAATTGAAAGACAGGGAAAGCAATTTGCCTGTTACCAAGGAAAAGATGAGCTTTTCTGTAAGTACTGGTTGTGCCATGTGCTAGAATAGCAAAGTGTCTGCTATTCTAGAAAGCAGTCTGTGGCTTTCAGGCTGCTGAGAAGCAATTCACGTTCCAGGTGTAGTATGACCAGTGATAATGCTATGCAGGTATGAGAGATCTGCATAGTTTATATCTCAAGCTGTGAAAAGAAACAGTTCAGCAAAGGCTACTGGCTGACAGTGTCATACAAGTTAGCTGCCAACTAAATGCTGAAGCAGCAGGACTCTTCGGAGAAGAAATCTACCTCTGCCTGCACAGAACAAAACTCTTCTTGCTGTCAGCTTTACAGGATTTATAGTATATATCTTAACTTTCAAAGAGTTGCTGTACAGTCAGTGCAACTTGGCTTTTTCTGTCATTCTTCTGTGCAGATGTCAGTGATAGCTGGGATTGAACAATATTTCTTAAAATACACTATGATTTTTCTCCTATTTTCCTAGGACTTCGTTGAATATGCTGTATTTTCTTAAAATTTTCAGGTAATATTTTGCTTCTGGAAGGCAGAGAGAATTCAGAAAACCAAAAGCTGATGCTCATTGACTTTGAATACAGCAGCTATAATTACCGGTAAATCACTTTATTTTCTATTCAGCAGGAAGGTGTATTACTTTTTACGTGCTACAGTTAGAGCAAGTGCTGCTTATTCTGTCTGTTCTCTATTCTAGTGAATTGTGCTGTGCTCTAGTAGTGGTGGATGGCAAACTATAACTAGGTAAACAGCTCTGGTCCTGATGGTGTTGAGTATAGGCATGCAGCAGAGTCAAAGCTGTTGGTGCTCCAGGGCTAGAGGGCTTGTTTGTTTATGCATAAATGGCTTCTTGCTTGCATGTCAATCCCTTTCTAGTGGGGGTAAAAGAGAAAAGGTAGATTGTGCATGTAAATATGTATGTAGGGCAGGTTTGCTTCTGCTTTTTTTTTTCTTCATCCCTTTCAGATGGCTTTTTCATCTGTGCACAAGAGTAGTCCTAGGTTTTTCACTACATGGCTATACACAGTGCTTTCTGTTCTTGCCTCAGTCGTCTAGAACCTATGTTTAAAGGTGATCTAAATGTGGAGTCATTTGGATCATTAAACATTAGCATAGCTGGAACATAATGGAACCCTGAATTCCAGTAATGTGAAAGTGGGATAAGTTAAATACTTTGAGTATGACCTTTTTGCCTGCAAAACAATTTCCATTATTATAAAAATTGATAATTTAGTCTATTATTTTCATGTAGCTTGTAGCTTTCAATCTTAATTGCCCATCTTTATTAATTGATTCTAATAACTCTGCAAAAGAAGTTGTATTCTTGTCATCAATTCTCTACCCTGTTTAGCAAAACTCCAGTAAGTTTTAAGTAGCCATGTGCTTTTAGGCTTAATTAAAACAGATTGCTAATATGCAAATACTGAGGTATTCGGTCTTCATCTTTTTTTCAGAGGATTTGATATAGGAAATCACTTCTGTGAATGGATGTATGATTACACATATGAGAAGTACCCATTCTTCAAAGCTAGTTTTCTTAAATATCCTTCAAAGAAGCAACAGGTAGGCACATAAGACATAATTAATAAAATGCCAGTGTCTGCAGTCTTCAACTCTTTTCTAATTCTTTTTGGACTTATTCTGTCTCAAGACCTTTCATCCATGACTTCCTTAAATACAACACTCTGTAATCCTGATTATCTTTGCTTTGAAAGTTGTAGAAACTTCATAATAGTTATTCAGGATAGAATGTGTACTATGTGCCATGTAGCTATCTACCACAAAAAGTCCAGACTGCAACTGTGAAATTAATTGGCAATAGTAAAATGTCATCTGTTGTCCTAATATTATGACTTAAGCCGGACTTTTAAGTAATTGGTAGAGCCACCATTAATCTTAAACGTAACTCCAAAACTGTTGATGTTTGGAAAAATAAAAAAGACAGCATATTAAAAAGCCTGCCTCTTTCTGAAAGAAGCCTTGAGACTGAGTTGTTTACTTGCCTTCCAGCTTCATTTTATCTCCGTGTACCTGTCTGCATTCCATGATGGCTTTGAAAATCTGAGCAATGAAGAGAAGTCCAAACTAGAAGAAGAAGTGCTGATAGAAGTTAACAGGTAACTTGCCTTTCACAACCGTATCTTGAAACTTCCACTGTGATACTTTTTCTTTTATATCTCTGGATCAAGAAACTTCAGCCAAGAGAGGTTATAAGTGATTTATATTTGGTAAAAAAAAAAAATGTCCTTTGTAACCTTTAGATATGATGTACACTGAGTGAAGTAAAAAATACCATGGGGAAGCAAATGAAATTATTTTTGTGATGTGATACTTGAAGAAAAGATGTGGACATCTCCAAAGTAGACAATGCTATTCTACCAGGATATTGAAATAAGGTGGTATGACTTAATTGAGTGTTTCAATAAACATAGCTTTGCAATTTCAGGTTTGCCCTTGCATCACACTTCTTTTGGGGTCTCTGGTCTATTGTACAAGCAAAGATCTCATCCATTGAGTTTGGTTATCTGGTAAGTTACTTAATCACAGTTTCATATAAATAAAAATGTATCCTCTGTTAAGTAACCTGTGGTACATTATCAGAAAGTAAGATAAATGTTCTCTCACTGCAACTAGTACTTTCTAAGTGAAGTAAAAAATTTAGCAACAAATTTCTTGCTAGTTTGTGTAGTTTTCTTAATGTAAAGACTATTTCAGATCATAAAAGCTTCAGAAATTGTTCTTGTTGTTAGTAGAGAGGTTATACTCTTGTGTCAGGCCTTGCAGTGGTATGATGCCTTGCAGTAAGTATTCTTCTGCAATGAGACATCATAGAATCATAGAATAGTTAAGGTTGGAAAGGACCTTAAGATCATCTAGTTCCAACCCCCCTGCCATGGAACGCCTCACACTAACCAGTGTAGCCCAAGGCTATGTCCAACGTGGCCCTGAATACTGCAAGGAATGGAGCATTTACAACTTCCCTGGGCAGCCCATTCCAGTGCCTCACCACCCTTACAGTAAAGAATTTCTTCTTTACATCCTATCTAAACTCTCCCTGTTTAAGTTTGAACCCATTACCCCTTGTCCTATTACTACAGTCCCTCATGAAGAGTCCTTTCCCAGCATCCCTATAGTCCCCCTTCAGACACTGGAAGGTTGCTATGAGGTCTCCACGCAGCCTTCTCTTCTCCAGGCTGAACAGCCCCAACTCTACCATCCTATCTTCATATGGGAGGTGCTCCAGTCCCGATCGTCCTCGTGGCCCTCCTCTGCACTTGTTCCAACAGTTCCATGTCCTCTTTATGTTGAGGACACCAGAACTGCACACAGTACTCTGAGGTCTCGTGAAAGCAGAGTAGAGGGACAGGGTCACCTTCCTCGACCTGCTGGTCACGCTCCTTTTAATGCAGCCCAGGATAAAGTTCGCTTTCTGGGCTGGGAAGCACACACTGCCGGCTCATGTTCATTTTCTCATTCACCAGCACCCCCGAGTCCTTCTCCTCAGGGCTGCTCTGAATCTCTTCTCTGCCCAACCTGTAGCTGTGCCTGGTGCTCTGACCCTGGTGTAGGACCTTGCATTTGGCATGGTTAAATTTCATGAGGTTGTCATCAGCCCACCTTACAAGCGTGTGAGGGTTCCTCTGGATAGCATTTCTTCCCTTCAGTGTATGCTAGCATGCACTAAGTGTGAATTTGGAAACTGAGTAGTCATGTGTAAGGACATGTTGAAGTTCAGTATGTAACAACATCAATGTCAGGTGCTAGTTGTACTTGAGAAACAGATCACTCTTAACTCTTGATACATGCATAATATATGGTAAAGTGGTATAACTTTCAGGTATTCTTAATATCCTGCAGGAGATATTGCAGAAGCTGTCCTTTTTTAGATATGCATTTTTCTTCTGACATGCTGGCAGCTTATAGTGGTAGAGTTGAAATAAGATTGGGGAAAATTTTAAGGAGCCAGAACACCTTTAAGAGTGATTGTTCTTCCCAAAGAGAGCTAATTAATGCATTGATGTGATGGATTGGGAAGGTAGCACAGTTAATACCTTCATTATGTTTCGCCCTCCCAAATAAGAGCAGTCATCTGTTTATTGTATTGAGTTCTGAATGTCTCTTATTTCCCCAGGAATATGCGTTATCCAGATTTGATGCGTACTTTGAGCAGAAGAGGAAGCTGAAGGTGTGAATGTGGGAGGAGTGGCCTGTTGGTTACTGTTTGAAGAGGGCAGCTGGACAGAACTTACACTGTGCTTAGGCTACTGTATTTCTAACGAAGGTGTCACTGAATTCCTGTTTATTGGAATGCAGGTGTACAGTACTGTATAAAATGACTTGTTTACAGCTTCGTAAATACTTGGGGTGAGGTTGGGAGGCAAAAGTAAAATACAACAGTGCAATATCTTTAAATCTTTTTGATCTAGAAGGTATTTTATATTTTGGGAGAAGCTTACAATTTGGTGTCAATACCATACGCATCAGAGCAGTGTTACTGTGAGTACGTTTTATTGGGGGGTGTTGGCATTCTGGTTTATGTTGTAAGTTGGAACAGTTACAAAAGATAATTCATTGTAGATACCGCCTCTCAATGAGAAGGAAAAGCGAAGGAGACAACTGTTAAACTGTGAAGTAGGCTAAAATCTGAACTGTGAGATTAGGTTCAACATGCCCCATGAACACTATCTTCAAAGCTGCTGATATGTTACACCACTTTAACCATAAAGCAACTAAACACATTGAAGCAGAATGCTTTAAAGTGTTACCTACATAATACATGAATGTTTCTCTTAAGCTGGTGTGCCTATGAAGTATGAATGAACTTTGAACTGGACATTCTGGAGGAGTTTGTCTTTAATTGTTCATTCCACGTCCTTCAAGAGCATGTTTTAGCCCAGCCTGATTATCTCTTAAAATGCTATGTCCTACACAGGGGGTTCTGTGGGCTGGCAGCACTGAGAAGAGTGCCTTGAATTGCTCTAGCAGCTCCACAGATAACTGGATTGCAATTAACAATGCTTGTAATTGGAGCCTATCTCTCTTCTTGTGTTGCCACAGTATATGGCTGTAAGAAATAGTAGAGCCAAAGACTGTGGAGAACATTTCAGGAAATTGCTGATCTGCCTGTCCAGTGCTTTTGTGGCTTGGGAGGTGCTTTTCTTGCACCTTCAATTGTCATCGTGTTCCAGCAATCCAGTTAAGTGGAGCATCTTGGGGGAACAATAATGTTTATATTGAAACTTGAGTATAATCTGTGTACATGTCATCTAAAGATTTCTTTAGATTTTTGGGAGCTTGTTTATTTTGAATGTTATTTGTTTGTGCTTTTTAACACACTGTATTGTAAATAATAAACTTCTAAGCCTACCTTTTCTCTCTTGTATAGCAGATACTGTTCCAAGCAGCTGAAAAAATGTGCAGCATTTCATGTACTGTATAGCGTAACTTGTAAAAGCTGATATTTTATTCTCTAGTATAGAGAATAATTTTCCGTACAATCAATTATTAATACTTTATAATAAATATAAAGCACTTAAAAATATCATAGTTGATATTCTGAAGTCTTCGTTACATCTGCAGGATAAAATAGATGCTGGTTTTGGTCCTAATCTATGTTGGAAGTTCTTTCTTGCTTATCTTCAAAGGCAGACTAAGCTTTGGGCTCAATGATACAGAATATGTATCTTAACTGTCCATAGCATTTATTGCATAATGTAATGCTAATAGTGTGGGGAAGGAAGGTGGTTAAAGCAAGTGGTGAAAAGTAGACTGAAGATCAGCTTATGAAGTCTATAATTTGAGGTGGGAAAAGGTTTAGGTTTAAGCACTTTCATGTATCTGTCCTGTTAACTACCCTAAAAACAAAGTTGTGAGCATGTAGTGAGTTTTACTGACGTGCCAGATGAAGTGTTTGTAGTATGAATAACCAGATAACTTCACTAGGCTACTGAAGGCTTCATTTAACATATACTGTTACACATAGTAAACCCAGTGAGAATGGCAGTGGTAATGAAGGGGATTGAAACAGTTCAGAACAGTATGTTGACTCTGTAGAAAGCCCTGCCTTGTATTCCAAGGGTAAGTTCAAATTCACAAGAAGCCCAAGGATACTAACAGTCTTTTGCCTCATCTATTGCATTTCATGCTTCTCAAAAGCGAAAGGGGAAGGAGAGTCAGTAAGAGCAGCACTAATAAAAGGCTGCATCAGAGGTAAAGCCCTTTGTTCAGTTGGAATGGCTTGTATACCAATTCTGAGAGGAAACTGGCAACACTGCTTAAGGCAAGTGCCGGAACTGTGTTTGTACTCCAGCATTACTGCTGTGATTTCTGAGGGTGAGGTGAGGGAAAGGCCCAGAAGGAAAGCAGAGCATGCTGCATCTTGTGCCTTTTGTAATTTAAGTTAATTTTCAAGTAAAGAAGGTGGGAGTCCCTCCCCCCCGCTCCAAAAAAGGTGCTGTGTGGGAGGCATAGTGTGAACACAGGTAAGTAAAAACAAATGAGCAGGGAGCGATGTTTAGGCTCTTCCTGGTATGATTTCTTTTGGATAGATTTGCTTAGCAAGGGCAAGTTCTTTAAAATTTTCTTTGGAAACTTGGAGTAGACAAACAAGGACTAAAGCAGTCTTCTTACTCATAGTCACTGAATGTTGAAGCTAATTTATAAGCTAATCAAACAGCTGTTTAAATGTATTGGCACTTCTGTGATGGGATATTGTCTTATGAAGCCATATTCCAAAGATTTAGTATAAATGTAGTTAACTGCTTCTCAGTGCTTTAACTTTGAAATAGTTAATGGTTAATCTGTTTTATTTTTCAGTGGTGAAAATGTGACTTTTGGTGTAAGCTAAAAATCAACAGACCAACCTTTTCAAGTAAGCTATCCCTTGTCTAGCCAGACAGCTAAGTCTTGGCTGCTACTTTGAGGTGATCCACTGAGTAGTTGGCATAAAATGAGACAATTTTTGGAGTTACTGTTATCTTGGTAGCTGATTAGGTGATGATGTGTTAAATCCCAATGACTGAATCTGCTGATGCCTCAAGTTACCAGTTTTGTCTTTTTTGCAGACCACATCTTCAGTAAGTCATCACAGCTTTCCAGTGTTAGTAAGAAGTCCATCAACCAGAAATCAATTGATTCTGCTGCCATTTCTCTGCCACAATTCAGCTGTCCCAGTGAGATACAGCTGGTGCAGGGAGCTGCCAGGCAGCACAGCACTACATTGTTTCAGTGGCTTATAGAAAAGAAGGTAGGTGGAAGAAGCTCTGTTTGCTGTTTCTTACAGCAACAATAAGGTGCTTAAGAATTCAAATCCTGCCTTGAAAGATCTTTAAGGTAGCCTTAGTCAAGCTCCCTCAACATGCAGGCATGATTGTCTCTGATGCCAGCCTGTATCTGTGTGAAGTAGCAAATGGAACATTTCATTAGAGATGAATAAATAGCTGCAATGTTTCTGGATTGAAATAAAATACAGCATACAGTTGCAGGGCCCTTGCAGGGAGCAACAAGGAGCTACTGTCCTTGGTACCCAGGCAACAAAGCTGATTACTAGCAAACAGGCTTCTTGGGTTTTTCCTACTCTGAAATTTACTTATTATGGCTTTCATTTTCAAAGTATGCAGAGTTCCTACTGACTCAGCATTAAGTGCCATTGTATTACAATGCACAAACAAAGCTCTGTGTGTATATGTATGGTTTGCGTTTACCAGTCTCATTAAATAGGGATCAGACAGAGATGTCTGAATGCAGTCAAATGAGCCTTTCATGAATACATCAAACCCTGCCTTAGGAGAAAACATCCTGACCACAAAGGAGTCAGTTTGAGTCCTGGAGTCGTGTATTACTGGAGGGCTTGTCTGAGGGCTGGGGCTAGAAGAGGCAGGAGGTTAAGCAAAGGCAGTGGCATTTGTTGCAGGTCACATGCAGTCTCTGGTAGGGACAGGAGCAGCACACAACAGTTGAGTTCCAGCCCAGTGTGTTTTGTGCTGGCCCAAATATCAGCCTTATAAATGTTGCTTCTGCTCCCAGTCCTAAAGCATTCTACTTTTATTCATTGTTCCCTTTTTACTGAAATAAAATATGACTCTGGAATGGCTATTCTTCCTTGTTTTCAAAGCCTACAGTGTTCCAGGTGCTATGAAGTCAAGGTTGGCACATGCTGTCTAAAGTAGCTTACTGACAGAATTGAAATGGCACACACCAGAGCTCAGTACCTCAGGCATACATGAGTGTTGTGGTTTAAGCCTCTCAAACTCAGTTCTGCTCTCTCACTCACTCCCCTCTCTTTCTTCCTCAGTCCAGGGGCATGGGTCAGGTGCCCTGTCTCTCCTTCCGCCCAGCTTCTTCCCGGCTCCCCTCCTCCCTGGCAGAGCATGAAACTCAG
>JASSUY010032920.1:0-14891 GCA_032466535.1 Forpus xanthops
ATGGCTGCATGCAAAGAGTTGTGGTCAATGGCTCAATGTCCAGCTGGAGACCAGTAATGAGTGGTGTCCCTCAGGGACTGGTATTGGGATTGGTCTTGTTCAACATCTTCGTTGGTGACATGGACAGTGAGGTTTTAGTACAGGCAAAGGTCTTAATTGGATTTTGAGATGCTTGAAGATAAATCCCAGACAAGCAGATAATTTCCTCTTGGTAAACAGCAATGGGATGCTTCTGTTTGGTGGTGTTTTTCCCAGTCATGAAAGAAAAATGAACGGTGCATGCTATTCCTAGCTCAAATCCCATCTGTCTCCAGGGAATCAACAGAGTCTTTGTGAATGATATCAGGATCTCATTTATATAGGACTAAGAAAGGCTAATCATGAGGAAAGAGAAGATGTGTCTGTAGCAGCTCTATTTGTGGCAGTTCTTCACTAGCCCACAGGTGCTCTCAGCTTTGCAAACAGCACAGATGGAATATGACCACATTTTGAATAAACTTGTGGTTTTATACAAGTTTTCTTTGGCAGACCTTTTGCAGAAAGTAAATAGTTGATATTCCTGTTAGATTGTGACTGCTCTTTGAATCAAGCAGGTTAGGAAGCAATTTTGGTTACGTTTTGAGATGTGAATGTAACCAACTTCACTCAGTCCATCATCTGAACTGTGTGAAGAATGTGCATCTTCAATGGAATAGCAGATAAGTCCTTCCCCCACTTCCAGATCTGGTTTGCGTAAGAGGTAGAAAGCCCTGAATGTCTTTCTGAAGCTCATTAGACATTTCCAAGTTAAAGTGTGAGGAAAAGAAAATGTGAGGGCAGGGATGCAGCACCAACCATACCAGAAAGGCAAAGAGCATAGAAATGAAACCACCCTTCCACCTTGGTAGAAGCATTGTTTCCTTGTACCTCAGAACACAGAAAACAAGCTATGAGTAACCATCACTTCATGATGTGCTTTGAGATCCTGGGAACGAAGGTACCATAGAAGTATCTGCAGCTCTTACAAAGTAAAGATGAAGTACATAGCTTATCAACCACTAGAAGGGATAACTCTTCCTACCATTCTTCTGGTAGTAATTTACAGCTTTCATAACTCAATCCAATTTGGATTTAGGGCTAATACAACTGAGGCTGGAGTCAAACCAGGTCAGAGTCAAAGCTAGGAGCCAACAAATGCTGTTTGGGAGCTTGTGTGCTGAAATGAGCTTGTGCCTTTGCCCATGAGTTTGCATTCTGCCTGTGTGGTTCTGTGGTGGTCTGAGTTATGACTTCAGAAAGGATAGAGAATAAGTAGCTGTGAATGAATAGTGTTATTTTTCCACAGCTCATTAAGGCCCTAATAAGTGACTTGCTGTGTTGCTTTTGGGAGGATGCTCTGTGGTCGCTGAGGAGAAGACGGTTAATGTGTTTATTTGTGTGTTGCAGCTTGGAAAATTCCTGCAGATGTGTTTCTGTTTCAGTCAGGGCCTCAGTCAGAGCTGACACTAGAGGCTGCTAAAGTTGGTGAAAGGGAAGGCAGGCAGCAGGGGGGAAAAGGCTTTCCCTTACCCTGTTATGAATACAATCCCTACCTCACCTTGCACAATATTCTTCATGCTTCGCACACCTGAGGCATCCTCCTTGCCTTCTGACAGGGCAGTTATGAGGGAAACAGCTTGGCTAGGTTGAAGGCAGCTTCCCTTACTGACTGAACTGTTTGACTCCCTTTCTGATAAGAGCTCTACCTGTATGTTACTGAGAGGAATCCTGTCATGGGGCAGTCACTGCAGGTAGAAGTGGGGTAAACCCTGCTTTCCTCACAGATAAACAAAGCTGCTATTGCATTCAGCCCCTGCCCTACACAAGAAACGTAGCAAAGGAGTGGAATGTTGGTTTGTGAAGAATTTAACGCAGAGATGTCATCCCAGTGGCTTGTCATAGGAGGGGAGCAAGTTGTGATTACGTATGGTGGCCTTAGGATGAAGGAGCCTTGCATTGATCATCTTGTTGAGTGGAAGAGACCAAGAGCCCATAGCTGCTTCCCAGGACAATCCCATATCAATCCTGAGCTGCAGTGTTGCCTTAAGTCTCTGCACAGCCTTCAGTGTTACCCTCTCCTTACCTCCTCTGGCTCCACTCATCACAACATGGGTGGCATATCCAATCCAAGCAGACTATGCTTTCCTGTTGATAGTTTATTATTGGCATAGGTTCTTTATGACTGCTTCTCTGAGAGCTAAGAAAGATCAACACACAATGCGTCATTTTGTCTGAGAGGCAACGTGGGGTGTGGAGACGTAGGCACGGACCCCGTTTTGGGTTAGGAAACGAAATCGATTATTATCTGAAGGTCCAGGGTTGATATAGGTTCTACAAAGTACCCACGTGTATGAGCAGCTAATACAGTTGGTTCACTATCACCACCCATGTGGATATCTTCACTTCTTCATTGGTTGTCTTGCTTCTCACTGTTGTCCCTTCATTGGATACTGGTTCCTCGCTTCTTTCTTCCTTCTTATCTTGCTTACTTCTCCCTGTAATACTCCCAAAACTTTCCCAGCCACATTCCTCTACTGTCTCAAGGCCTTCCCAGCAACTAATCTAGCTGAGAAATCCTTTCCAACGAGGTTTACATCCACAGTGGGGAGAGAGAGGGGCGTCAGGAGAAAGAGCAGAGCAGATGACCCAGGTGAGTTTAGGTCTCGTGTCAGCGTGTCTTAGGAACCATTTCACCCAGGGAATTTGCTAAGGTTTAGAACAGCACAGCCATGAAGCGTGACTGGAGTCATTGCCATGCTGCTGCTTTACGGCTCCTGAGAATCTCAGTTTACAAGGTATTTGTGGAAGACACAAACTGAATCACAAGCTGTGGCCTCCAAGACTCACTTGAGCAGACACACAAGCTCACTTCTCGGCAACAGAAGGCCGTGTCTGAAATCAGCCTTTTACTCTCAGATTCACCAGTATTTCATGGCATAATGAAGTGAATTGACACAGCAGAGTTTCAATTTCACACATAACAACTCACATGTTACTAGGCAAACAACAGAGATTCAGGAACTGCAGCTCTTACAAGATGAGATCATGTCCATCCCATTTCTAACACAGCATTTCTGTTCTCTACTAGCCTGACACATAGGTGTAAACAGTCTACTTGCTTTACACCATTTTAGCAAGGAGCTGGGAATAACCAGTGCTCTGTTTATAAGTTAGATGTTTCCAAAGTCAAAGGGGTTAATCCTAAAACTTAAAAGCCTATTGGAATTGTCCATAATAAACTAAGATTGTGCATAAGGCCTAACAAATGGGTTTATCTTCAAAGCAGAAATGACATGGAACTGTAGTGCTAACAACCATTGGTCACTGCAGCACAGAAAAGGAATGAGACCTCATTGCACTGAACTAGATCACAGCCTGAACATCTAGGTAAGACAGTTCTGTGCTAACACAGCTTTCTGAGTTCACAGCCCCAAGCTAACATAGTGGACATCATGTAGATGTAGAGAAAGCGGACCTCTGAGGCCACATCCTTTAAAACTTTGCTTCTGTTCACCTATGAAGTGTCACCTTGCTTTGTCTTATTCAGTGCATGGTCCAAATCTTCTTTCTGAGAGGACAATGGAAATTGGACGATAAAATGATAAACTGCAAGTTTGGAGAATGAAGTTTTCCAGCATGTGGGGGAATGTGATGGTGTTTACCATCAAGAGATGATTGGAGGCCTGTTGGACACAGAGTTCAGTGTCAAAATATGGATAACTGAGCACCATTTATGGAGGCTTTGAAAGGAATAAACAGGAAAGCAAACGTCAGAGAGGGAAGGAATTTGCCTTCAAAATGGATGGCCTCCAAAGCCATCTGCTCTCAGTCTAACCATGATAATGATTTATTGTCTCCTTTGGGCTGACTTTAACCTCACTTGACTGCCAAATGCAGAGTATAGGCCTGCCTTGCCCCAGGGAACACACAGTACAAAATACTAGCTCACAGGGGAGATGACAGCTGGGAATAAGCATAGGAAAGGAGCTGATTTGGCCAGGTACAGATCCAGGGAGGAATCTGCCCCTCTTCAGTCCAAAGTGGTTTGTCAACCTTGCCTTCAGCAAGCTATGAGCAAGTTGCTCTCAAAACCAATGAGTGTCATCCTGCAAAAGGCTGTATCACTCCATCACTGGGAGCTTAGAGCAATATTTAAAGGTAAGCCAAAGCCATTTTCTTGAGCAGTTATTGGGAGGAACTGGGGCACTAAGGACAATTCACTGGGCAAACCATGCAGTAAGCTGATATCCTGGTTCCTATTTCTCCCACATATATCCCAATGTACTCAAATAACTGTGCTAGTCAACCAGCATCTTGTGTTTAAACACATATAGTAGAAATGGAAAAGGCCCAGGAAAGACCAAGAGGTATAGTCCAAAGTATGGAACCATACTGTATAAGGAGACATTAAATACTGTTCAGCTTGGAAAAAAGGTTAGTGAAGGAGACAATAAAAGTCTATAAAGCAAAGGAATAAGATAGACACAATTCCCTGTAATCTCTGGCAAAGGAACATGCAGACCCCAGGATGAG
Organism: Forpus xanthops; assembly: GCA_032466535.1. NCBI lineage: Eukaryota > Metazoa > Chordata > Aves > Psittaciformes > Psittacidae > Forpus > Forpus xanthops. Next base: position 4,552 of record JASSUY010032920.1, read on the forward strand.
ATGATTTCCCTGCATTGTCATGTGTTGACAAGAAGATTTCAGCAATGCAGCCAACACCCTCCGAGAACAGAGTGGGAGAAGCACGTAAGCCTGGCTTTGCCCAAAGTGAATCAAGATGATATTCATTCCAGGAAATTTGGTTTTATTCACTGGAGAATTTAATTAGCCATGGAAGGAACTCTAATTACGCTGCAGAAAAAACCTTCTTGGGCTCCATGTGACTGAGAGCCAGTCATCTTCTATTGTTTTCAAAGTAAACACTGGAGGCCCAGGCAATTTTTAGATCATCTGAGTTACAACAAGAATAACAAAGATGGACAAAGCTGATTCAAACTTGAAAAGAAGGTAAGAAAGCATTTCCCATCAGTGGGGTGCCTGTATCTCCTCGCAAGTACATGCTTGCTGAGCACATCCTGCACTAGTGATTTCCCTGGACAGTCCATCGGGAACAGAGAATCACAGAATCAGCTAGGTTGGAAAAGACCTTTGAGATCACTTGGTGTCTCCTTCTGTTTGAAAGCAGGTATTCCTTGGCTAGCAAATGGGCCAGACTGCACAATGACCAGGCAGTGGCGATCTAAGGATGCTGCAGAGTGCAGCTTGCTACACATTAAACTGCTTGAGTCTTTCTTTATAAAAGGATTTGAATTAACTTACTTTCCAAAGACTAGGCTCCTCCTTTATTTTCCTGGCCCCACAACTGCCCCATTGCCTACTACAGCCTTCCAAAATTAAGGCCTGAGGCCCCAAAAGAATGATACGGCATTAATAATGTATCATAGAATCATAGAATAGTTGGGGTTTGAAAGGACCTTAAGATAACAGTCAAGCTAATACCATAAGGCTCAGCAACCCTGCCCATGGCAAGTCCCTTTGCTTTCCAATGCCTCAGTGTTTTCTTCTGTAACTGAGGCAGAAGAAACCCTTTCTTGCCTCACAGATGTGCATGTGAGGCTTAATGAGGCTTGATTAATGTTATCAAAGCACTTGGAGATCTTTGATAGGATAAGAAGCTTCCCAAATGCCAAACAGTGCTCTTTCCAGATGAGTTAGGTCTAACTCAATCCCTGTGAGAGCACACAGATGGTATTTCCCTGGGTAATATTGTTGGATTTTGGCTATGAGGAGAGCTCTTAGGTTCTTGGCTACAGAGTTGTGTAAGACAAACATCCTGAGGCTGGTGACCATCTGGAAGACTCTGATTAGTGGCAACATCTGCCTTTGGTCTCTGGACACCAGATGGCAGAAAACAGCTCAGTAGACTGTCCAGGAAAGCCAGGCTAACCCAGAAGAGCTGTTCTTGTAGCTAAAGCAATGTTTTCAAGTAGAGTGACCTGCAGTGTGTGCAACAGGGTCCTGTGAATGGCCACAACATCATCCAAGGTGAATAGACTTAGTAAGTGAGAGATGGAAACTAATGTAAGGGAAGCATTACCTATCTAGAGAGTGGTTCAGTACCCTATATTAGTCCATGTAATGTCTGTAGCATCATCTTTGCACTCACAGTAGTATGGAATAGTGTAAAGAGGGACACAGGACAGTGAATTCACTAGGAGCAGTGAAACAGGTTCCTAAAGTATGCAAATGCTGCAGGAGATGAGCACCTGTTCAAACATGTCTTTCTCTTCAGCTTTCTGAGCTTCCAGATAGAGCTTTCTAATCAGGGAATCACAGAACAGTTTGGGTTGGAAGGGACTATAGAGATCATCTCGTTCCAGCTGCTGAGTGTATTAACCTCTGGAGCAGGAGCACATTTGAAAAGCTCTGATAAAAGCAAAGAGCACTGCTTAACAAATGGCTTTTAAAATCAGATTAAAAGTAAATGGGAGTGGTGGGGAAAGTCAAGGTTCAGGTAGAAAGCAAAGGTATTATGCAAGGAAATAAATCCTGCTGAACTCAGGTGCTAGCTTTTGTATCCTGGCTACATTACGGTTTATTTAATGTTCTTTATTCCCTTTGGATTAATCTTTTGATTCAAATGGCTGAATGTCTGCAGGAGGTAAAGTGATTTCTCTGTTAGGTTTGGGTTTACCAGGCAGTATGTTATTTACAGCCTCCTCAATAACTTTATTTTTAGAGTGCAGACACCTTTATACTGTAGTGTGGTATGTTGGCTTTGAGAGGGCTAACAACAGCTATTACAGAGAGTAGAGTCTGGCTTCTAAGACTGAACTCCAGAACAGCTCAGGTGTGTGCACAGGGCAGCGTGTGCTGGATCTGTTCAGCACCTAACACAACAGCGGACAAAATAATAATAGACAATAGTGAAAGAAAGTGTGACCAAGTTAAAGGAACTATTACAATTGTGAGATGAAATGTAGCTATTTATAGTCTATCGCCATATAACCCTTTCTTCGGTGTCAGCTCTCCAGGACCCAGTCCTAAACTCCATTCATCAGGTGCCATTTTCCATTAATGGGCTTCAGATCAAGTAATGAATGATCAGTTTCATTTATTATTGATGCAGTAGCAGGTGACAATAAATGCAAAGAGGAATCAGTGGGAAGCAGTAATGTGGGACAGCAGTTCTGCATGAGCTGCACAGTGAGCAGGTCTCACATCAGGCCAGCATGGCTGGAGATTTTTCAGGCCAGAATCCAATCTTCCTAGCAGATTGGATGGGATCTGACCACCCACCCTCACTGTGCTTTATTTACACAAGAACAGTAATCCGGATTGCCTCAGCAAGGATATGTGGAGAGATACATACACTGGCCTCTGTCTGTGCTTAGTTAACCTCTTCATGTCTATTGCTGGGATTAGTTCTGCATCTTGGGATTGAAAAGCCAAGGAAATAATTCTGCTGAAGGGGGAGAAATCTAATGGATCTGGAGGTTCTATTCTATTGGACACGGGCAGTCAGACCTGGGATACTGGGCTGTTCCACACAGCCTAGTTTCAGGCCATTCAGCATGGCAGAAGTCTCAGAACACTGAAATCCCCCTTTGGTATGAGGTCTTTAAGACTTTAGCCCTGCTGGGCCTGGACTCTGAACACTATCCCAAAGCCTGAAACTAACTTCAGAATCTGCCTGGCTCTTGGTCAAGAGGAACGTATTTTCTGGCCAATTTCTGCTTAGTCCAGTGACCTACATTCAGTTCTCAACAACCTTGGGGTGAGCTCTGAAATAACACCACTGAACGTGCAAGTCTGACTCCAGGTAGACATAGCAGAGACTGAAATCCAAATCTAGCTCAGGTCCTCCTTGGTGTTTATCACAAAAGCCTTTCTCCCATCTCTAGTGGGGGCTCACTAAGGGATGTCTGTGTAAGCAGAGTTTTTGCACTGTGGCCAGATTTAAACCTCTGTATTTCTTATTCCTTCACATACTCTTATGAGCTGATCTGAGTGTAAACCTCTTCCCAATTAAAAACACACTAGTGCCCTCAAACGTGAGAAGTGGGCACTACTGCATGGAGAACCCTACAGGATTTGATGGCATCCTCTCACTCAGCATGACCTGGTTGTTCAGGCTACTTGTTCAGTGCCCAAATTCCTGCTCCTCACATTTCTCTTTCTCTTACATTTTGAAATGAGAGGAGCTTATTTCTGTGCTCATGGCCAAGAAGAGTTCTGACAAAAAGGACTCATGGTCCTTTAAGTTTAGGAAACTCTTCATCAACAGCCATGAGCTTCCACTGCTTTACTGTTATGTTGTCCCCCCTTTGCTTATAACTCTTGTAAGAGCAGCAACACAGCAAAAGTGCTTGTTCTTTAGTTGTGTGTTCTGTTGTGGGTTTGGTCTCCTTTCTGTTTGTGTGGGCTCTTATAAATCAGCTCACGCACATAAGTGTTACTCCATCCTTCCTCTGCAAGCCTGTGTCCCTGTGCAGAGTATGCTGCTGCAGAGCTGGGGACTCAACACCACAGATGATAGTAGGAAATGAATGTATAAATTGGAGCATTACCACGGTGCCCACCAGCAGTGCCATGCCAGACAGGGGACACTGCCTGTTGTTGTCTCACCCATAAACCCCACTGGAAGGGGCTGAAATTACCGATGGAAGGTTCTCTGGTTTGGCCTCTGAGTCCACCTCTGCAGAAGTTTTGGCTGCGCAGCACTGTAGAACTGGAGAAGGGGAAAAGCACACTAGGTTTGATGGCTGCAAGATGATACCCAGTCATGCTCGCTGTTGGTTTACAGCTCTTGCAAGTCAGGAGGATGAAAATAATCAATTGGTTTCATTGAATATAGTGGAGCTTCTCAAAAAAAAAAAAAAAATCAGTCAGACCACAAGGGGGGATCAGTTACTTCTGCTTCTTGGCAAAGGAAATACTGAATCAAACACTGACCTATTCCCTCCGCTCCCAAACTCCCTATTAGCAAATTATTTCTTATCAAAGACAGCCCCTGGACTAAGCACACCCATGGTTGCAAAGTCAGTTTTCATCCAGCACATGGACTGACAGAATTTCTCTTCTTTGACTCCTGATTATGAATACTCATGCATCTCCAGTAGGCTTTGGCTCAGCTAAGAAAGCCCCACGTGTCAGTTCTAGGGAGTGGAGTGAGCATGGCATGAGTGTGATTAAATGGCATGCAATCTAATAGACCATGAAACCTCTCCTACCACTAAGTAGTGAGTTCAGATCCAGTACGGAAGTACTGGGAAGCCACCGGGAAGGGAGTGAGCGGGATCAGACCATGCAGCATTTGCAAAGAGCCAATGTTTTTTACTTGCTGGTGGCCTTGGCAAAGCTACCCTGTTTTGAGCAGGCTCTAAGCAGTGGATTTTCTCAGCATTCCTGCAAGGGGCCCCTCCAGCCCTACATGGAGAACAGGGCATGTAGAAAGCTTTGAAGGGTGACACATCTCAGCACAGGAGAGAAAGCAAATGGCATCTATGCTGCGGGCCAGGACACGACCCAGGTTGGATGGGGCTTGGAGCAACTTGCTCTAGTGGAAGGTGTCCCTGCCCGTGGCAGGGTTTGGAACTGGATGAGCTTTAAGGTCCTTTCCAACCCAAATCAGCCTGTGATTCTACAATTCTCAGTCCCTTGGTGAGTTTAGCAGAGGTGCTCAGCAAGTGCTAAGCCATGATATTAAGTCTGGCAATGTGATGTGGGGGTCATGGTGCTCGGGGGGGCTCAGTCCTGTAAGGAGCAGGGAAAGATGCTAACCATCACTGCGTTCACTGAAGCCTTTAGGCCTGGGGAGAGCTCAGCCCATTGCAGGGTGAGGCAGCATCCAGGATGCAATTCCCTGCTCTGTGCCGAATGTCCCAGCCCTCTGCGGGTTGGGCTCAGACTGAACATTGCTGTAACGTTGTCTTTGTTGGTTTAATTTTCTAATAACATATTTCACCGAGCAATGCAGCCAGACTGGAGCCATAATACAGAACAGCAGCTGGCATGAAAACCTCTACTGTATTTCTGACACTAGGGTCTTTTATAGCCAGGGTATGATGGTTTCAGCACCAGTGCAATTGCAACTAAGTATTAAATATCCCAATTAGTGCAATTCACAGTTATCAACAACACTGTTTTCTTTCCAACATTCCTCAAGGACAAGCAAATGTTCTGTATGAATCTGAAAGCTTCAGGAAGAAGAGACATTCCTCAGTAGGATGCTGCAGTCTTAAACATATGGATCTTAGGGCTGATTTGGGCCTGAGCAGAGGTAACATTGTTTAAGCAGACAAAGTAAAATAGACTCAACAGCCCTGATCCACTATCTGAGAGGGGCACTGTGAGAGGTGGCATTAGTTGGTTTCTCACTTGCAAGTAGCAGAGCTGAGAAAGGAGAAGACAGGCCTAAATTAGGATACGTTTGCCCAGCAGAAGCCTGTATTGCTTCAGAATCACTTCAAGCCTCCAGATACATGGAGTTCTTTTGTGTTTCCACCTGCTTTGTGCAGATTAAAAAAAGAAAGATCTAAACCACAGTTTCTGTAGTCATGAAATGTTTAAGGGGTATTGAAACAGTTTCTCCAGTTGAGACTGTAAGAGCAGGTGTGTTTCTGGTTGTGCTCTCCTGGGCTCCAGTCCCTGCCAAACTTGTGCTACCACCTTCAGTTTGTGATTGCTACCCAGTGCAGCTGCATCAAAATGCTGTTTGCCCAAGCTCATTTCACTAGTTCTACATTTGCCCAGGGAAAAAAGTGGGGGAAAAGAACTCCTCACATTTCCTTCCCTCTAATCTACTTAATATCATTCACATATAGGGGCTTGATCCTGCAAACGAAGTATGTGCACTCCTTACTAAGCACACTGCAGGGTTGGCTCCTGCAGGATTGATTCCCAAAGATCAATGATTGCTAAATGCTCATTTTCTGCCTTTTGTTTTCTCCACCTTCAATTTCTTGCTGTGTAAAGGCAGAGGGAAGCCAGCCAGCTGCAGAAAGATGCTGGATTTCAAGAGTTAAATGCAACACTAAGAAAGAAATAATCATAACCACCTTTTAAATAAACATCTGTGTTGCTGATCCAGTTGTTTATGAGTCTCTGTTCCAGCCCATTTCACTGACAAAGGCCAAGTGAAATTAGCATTTGATGCCTGAAAAGAAATGGAAAGCCACAGGCTGCACATGAAAGGGGAAGCAGTGAAGTAAACAAACTGATTACATGGAAGAGGTTGCGTGTTTGCTTAGAAGAAATCAGTGAATCACAGGTTGTTTTCAGGCAGCAGAAAGAACACATTCTGAGTAATTCAAGGAATAGGGACACTGAGGCACTTGGAGAGCAGGGAGTGATGCCACAGCACCCTGGAGGGTACCAGGAAAACGTGGCTCAGGGCTTTTAATTTGCTCCTGACCCTCAATGTCAGCAAGTTCCTTGTGTTCTGTTAACTTCTGGGGCTTGATTAGCTCCAGTTGAGCATCACGCTAACATGGTTATAATGTGTTCCTGAGACAGCTGGCTTGTGTCAAGCTTGTAGACTAGGAGACTGAGCTTGTATCCAAGGCATGATATAGCTGTCATCTCACCCCAGGGTCTCAGCTCCCCTCTGCAATGATTCATTAGCACTAACCATTTTAGTAGAGATACTGTGAGGATGGGATAAGGTATCTGGTAATGGGTGCCTTTAGTGGAAGTAGGTGTCTTCAGCTTCTACTGTTCATAGAATGACCTAGCACTTTCTATCCTGTTTTCAAGGGCAGAACCTTCCAACTAGCTTTGTACCTGTTTAGTAATAGCTCCGAATCTGCCTTTATTCTTTACTCTGCATAACCCTACTCCCAACTGCTGCTAACTCAGCCTCTTACAATTCCCCGATCAAGGAACCTGCATCACTTCCAACCTGCTCCTGGCTTGTGCCTGTTCTTTTGCAAAGGCACACTTCCCGTGCCATGAAGAAATCCTTGGTCAATATGAACCCAAGCCTGAATGTGGAAGAAGAACACAGTGGGAGAAAATTAGGGCCTTTGATCTCTTATTTCATCTGGAAGGCATTGAGAGCCAAATGCTTTTGAATAAACAAGCTGTCAGAGGCAGGGAGTGAACAGATCCACATGGATTGGGTGGGGTGCTCTGTGCACGAGCCGACATGGAACTGATGCAAGTGATGGGATGTTTCCTAAGTGTTCCCCTGCCTGCTGATGTAATCTCTCATTTGACATGTGCCCTGGCCAGGGCTGATCTCCACAGATGCCAAGGATGAGTGGAAGCAGGCTTGCTGTCAATCCTAGGATAATTAACATTGGAACAGATCTCTGGAGGTCTATGGTCCAACCTACTGCTCAAAGTGGGGTCAGCTCTGGGGGCAGACCAGGGTACTCAGGACTTTAACCAGTTGTCTTTTGAAAGCTTCCATAGTCAGGAAGCTTTCCTAATGACTGATTGTTTGCATGGCGAAAATACATGTCTTTTTATCCAGTTTGAAACTGTCATTTCAACCTGCCCATTGCCACTTGTCCTCCTGCCATACACCGCTGTGAAGAGCCTGGATCTTCTTGCTAACTTCTTACAGGTACTGTAAGCTTGCTATTAGCACAGTCCTTTTCTTCTTCAGGTTACACAAGCTCTGGGCTCTTGACCATGTAGCTTCTTAGTAGCCTGTGTCTGGAAAAGAGGCAGCTGAAGGCACTCACACCCTCAGTAGTGCAGGGGGTGCGTTCTGTGGTCCTCAGGCAAGGGTTTACAGGCCTACAGGCAGGTTAAGGCAGCTACAGTGGGTGAGCAACACACCACAAAAGAAGTAGAAGAAGGATTCTCAAACCAGGGCACCCATTTGCATGACCTGCAGGTGTCTGGGTGCTGCATAGCACCCAGGAATTGCAGAGCCCATAACACAGGAAATGGGTTTCTGAGATCACATTGCCTTTAATCACTAGCCTTCCTTTTTCTTCCCAAGGGATGTATCACTGCCAGGTGATCAGGTCCCCACTGCCTTTCCTCAGGGATTGCTCCTACCCATCACCCCAGAGCAACTCCCTGGGCTAAACCAAGACTCAGGGTGGTTGTGCCCTGCTCTTTTCCAAAGGCCAATGGAGCAGAAAGCTGTTGCTGGTTCACTGTAATGAGGATAAAGTTCCTCTTGTCACAGCTGGAATTAAAATCAAGGTCATTTTACCCTTCAAGGTCCTCCTTTTCATCTCAGCCCTTGCCCAAACAGGCATTTGTCTCTTCTTTAGTGACCCCAGTGCTTAGGATAGGACATCCCTAGTGGCTGATTCCATCACACTGCAATATTTATGCATCTCTTGCTATCTCTTGCTCCTTGGGACCCTGCAGCTTTCTGATCAGTGCATTTCATTTGTCTCAGGTTTTAGAATTTATTTCGGTGACTCCAGTCCTGATGTCTGAGACTGGCTGAAAATAGTAACTCAGTCTGATCTTATCTGCAGCTATTAGAGACTCCAATTATATCCTCCCAGGACTATCTGTTACTCCTAAGAAATTAGATCTTGGTTATTGTTTTCTTACCCTTCTCCCAGTCCTCATAAAGCTTCCAGCTATGGGGTTTGCTTTGATGAAGGTTTTCAGGAGCCAGATTGGACTTTGACAAAGTGTAAGATAATCAGGCACTTCCCTAAGCCCAGCCATGCCTGGATCCCAAGCCTTTGATAGCTTTGCTTCACAGTGCCCTTAGAAGAGGTTACGTTGTTATCAACTTACTGAGGGAGAAACTGAGGCATGGAATAGTTGCTAGTTTCATTTTAAGAACAATTGCCACTTGATTCTGTTGGACTAGTGGATTCACTACACAGTAAGATTGGAGTATTGCAGCAGTCCCTGTGAAATCAGGGAGTAGCAATGGTAAAGAAAGCTATAACTTTTCTAACTTGTCCACATCACCTCATAGTTGGGAAAACCCCTGTATGGCTGAAGATTCCACTAACATTCCCTGCACCCAAACTCAAGACGCAAGGTGCTTTTAGAAAGGGACAGCGTAGCATTCACAGAGAAGCCACTTGCTAGGGACCATGAGAGACTACCTGCAAACCAGGCCAGAACCAGCTGAGGAAGTTGCGCACACAGTGTGTGCAGTGTGGAAATGTCTACACAGATATGCAAGGAATGACAAAAGATACCAAAATCAATCTAAGACTGGGTTAGCTCCTGACCTTCTTAATCTCAGCAGAGCCACAGATCCAGGCCTGGAGCTCAGCAGGACACGTTTATAGGGCTGGTTTTCCAGTGCTTGTTTTATTGAGGACAAGGCAAGGAAAGAAAGACAAATATATTAGACAAGATAAGATCAGAAAGCTTAGCCCCAAAACTCCAGTTCTTAGCACCTCCATTGCTGGTATGTTTGCAATCAAGATCTACTACCTCTCGCTTGAATCTTTCCCTAAAGTAAATACAGAAAGTAAATATTTGTAACTCTTGTGGCTAGGATCTGTTCTGGATAAATGTTTTTGCAGTGTTTTGTGCCACGATGCTTCAAAGCCAACTGGAGCCATTTGGCACTATCCCAAATCAACTGATCATTGGCAACAACAACCTTTTCCTTTATTTAAAGAACACAGTGTCATTAATTCTCCAGCTCCTCTGTTGCTGACACAGGGTATACTCTGCACTAGAGGCTGTGTGTGGAGCTTCTCTGCTTGTGCAGCACTTCAGGCTTCAATACTGCACATCAGCCTGCTGCCTGGAAAATAAACACATGCTGTCACAGGATTCACATTCCCTGGATCTTGGCTGCCAAGCACAGCAGGGAATGACATGGACCACCACAAGGTGGGGCTTGTGGCCTTAAATGTGTAACCTCTCTGCCGACTTGCTAAAGCAGGTTGCCGTGCAGAGATATCATAGAATAGTTAGGGTTGGAAAGGACCTTAAGATCATCCAGTTCCTCCCCCCTTGCCATGGGCAGGGACGCCTCACACTAAACCATGCCACCCAAGGCTATGTCCAACCTGGCCTTGAACACCACCAGCGATGGAGCATTCACAACT
>JASSUY010032921.1:0-20713 GCA_032466535.1 Forpus xanthops
CCCCCCCCCCCCCCCCCCCCCCCCCCCCCCCCCCCCCCCCCCCCCCCCCCCCCCCCCCCCCCCCCGCACTGCTTGGTGGGGCTCGGTGAGCTGCTGTATTCTTTCCTTGCATTTGCCTTCACATTATTATTACTGGTGGTAGCAGCAGTGATTTTTGTTATACTTTAGTAACTAAACTGTTCGTATCTCAATCTGTGGGAATTGCACTCTTTTGATTCTTCTCACCATCCCCCCAGGACTGAGGAAGAAAGAGGGGGGAGTGACTGAGAGAATTGTTTGAGGGCCTTAAACCACGACACCCTGATAAAAGCTATGGAACTAAAGAACTTGAACGGAATTATCAGGGTTGTTTTTTTTTCTGTTTCCTTGCAGGTCATATAAGAAGAAAAACAGTGTTGCACCTTTGATGTAGTTTTAATAAATATTCAAAATCCTTTCAATTACTGCCTGTTTAATTACTGTGGATGCATATAAAATGGGGAAAAATTAAATGACTTTCTGGGCTTCCTTGGGGGATTGGACTTTGGATGTAGCCGCACTGTATTGTATGTGATGCAACTTTGAAAAGAGAGGAAAGTAGAAAGCTGAGAATAATAGGTGGTGGAAGCCTCCCAAACTCACTGCGTTCTTAACTGTGTATGTGGGAGAGTCTGCATTAGCACTGCAACCTTCAGCTGATGTGATTTGCCAATTACTGTTTTGGAAATAGTACTTCTTTGCTCTCTGTGCCCTGAGGGAGATCTCTGTGCATTACCCTGCTGCCTGCTTGAGTGAATCCTTTTTAGTAAAATAAACCAGGCCATGAAAAACAGAGAATATATTCAAGCCAAAACAGCCCATGAAGAGACTTGTGTTCATAATGAGAGTTTAATTCCAGTGATCTGACCTAGCCTACTTACACTTTGATCCAGTGGTTATTCCATTTATTGACCAACTTTTTTCAGAGGTACGCCATAACCCCTCTTGTGAGTCCCCGCAGTGTTTCAGAAACACCCTTTCCCCCAGGAAAACAGGCATGAGTTTGTGGTGGATGTTTTTAAGCTGATATAGTTGATTAAAATATTTCTGACTGTGATGGCGAAGAACATCAAGGGGTCTATATGAGTTAGTCATATTGTTCTCTCACTTTGCAGATGTTCCAGAAAGCCTTTCATATGGAAGAAGACATGCATCTTGGTCTCACTCCGTCTCTCAAACTGCCAGCTGGACAACCATGAGATCTTCACCATGTCGCAGTGATGCAGTTCTACTTCTCTGGGTTTTTAGTTCAGCCAGTAGCTCAAAGTTCCCATTGTAGTCATCACTTCACCTGACTCTGTGGTTTCAAGGACGGTGGTATGTGTCAGTGGGCTCTATAGCCTGCCAATTTTCTAAGAATCGTATCATCATGTGCTATGTGAACCTGTTCTCTCATTCTCGGAGCCAAGTAGCAATGACTGTAGCACCATGGGAACACGCAGTCATCTCCTGTGTTGCCATCATCCTTCAGTGAATCTGAGATGTGGTCTTAGCAATAATAGAACTTTCCTAAATCTTAAAAAAATTTGGAAAATAATTTGAGTATGTCATGCCCTGGTCAAGACAGCTGAAAGACTGAAGACTGCTGGATGAGACATTAATGTCTCATCCTCTGGTAATCAGAACATGGATTTGAAAAGTTCAGCCATCTTTCTCTGTTTCAGTTTCCTGGTATGCAGTTTATAATTTCTAGCAGCAGATAGCTGTTTTAGGCAGCATGTATGGGAATGATTACGCTTCCTCTGCTTCTATTCCCATAGATAGGGAAGTCTCTGCTATTGACTCTTGACATTCACATTTCTGGTTTGGAGGATGCAGCCTACATCAATCAAAGACTGTAAGTGACAGGGAAATCTGCTAAGGAAACAGAATCCTTCTGTTTTGCTATTACTGGTTAAGAAAAATTCAATTCCTGATTGCTATATCAGCGGTCTACACCTTTCTGAGTTGATAAGCAGTTATATTTATTGTCTGTTGCTTTCTTTTGTGACTCAGCAGCAAGCAGGCTGAGATTCACAAACAGAAGTAAAATGACATCAGCAGTTGTCAAGTAGAAAAAGCAAAGCTGACAAAGGCATTTTGCTTTACTTCTTCAAAGCAGATATTGTAAACAACAGAGTGTGGACACACACATGGAAATATACAACATGGAATTTTTGAACAGTTGCCAGCATCCACATCTTAGAGAAAGAAAAGTCACTGTTTGCTTCAATAGCAACTTGTATTGTAAGTTCAGCTGATCAAAGATGAGCGCAGCAGTAGCTGCAGGCAGCTACATCAGCTGCACCAGTGAGACCTCCCGTCAGGATGGAGCTGACAGGTGAAGCTGTCAATAGCACTTGGGGATGGTGCATGACCTTACAGCCATGCTAGGCAGTTCTCTGCTGTTACAGCTAGTTTCTACATCTAGGGTAGCAGGCACAGATAAAGTCAGGGTAGTCATGGATCTGCTGAACATCCTGCCCTGAAAAGCACTTGGCACAGTCTAAACAATCCAGTAAACTCCTCATCAGAGCCTGATAATTTATCTTTCTGCAATTTTCTATGTGACTCAAGAGAAACCAGAAGCTAATTCTTCCTGTAAATCAACTTTTCTGCTATAATTTGGTGCCCTGTTTGGCATTTCCCAAGCTGGTCAGCTCCCCAATTATTTTTCCTTGTACAGGATGTCTGAATGAGAAACACTAATATAAGAAGTGATCAGAGTTTGTTCCTCAGCACCCAAACCAAACCACTGTATGAGGCTCAGTGGATGTTACCCACCTTTAAGAGATGTGCTCCTGTATTTCTGTCCTTTCCTTCCACAACAGCTCTAATCCAAAAGAAAAAGAGCCTGAAACACAGCAAGAAAATATTTTTTTTTTGCTATGGGCTTATATCTCTTCACCTCTGCTTCTCTTTCTGCCTCTCCTAGGTTCCCTTGATCAAGAGATTCTTGATTTTTCTGTTCTGAAAGCCATCTCAACAAGTTTCAAATATATCAGATTGCTCATAACTTCTCCCTTTGAGAAATGTGTTGAGTTCCTTTTGCATGTTTATTTCTGATGCTCTTTGCAGACACGTTTAAGAGCTTTACTACATTAACATCCCTACTCTACAACTTGCTTCAGAAGATTCCCTTTTCTTTTCAAAACTAAACGCCAGATTTTTTCTTTTTTTGATCTCAGGACTGAAAGTAACTTTTTACCTCTGTTTTTTGAATAGCTGTGAGGAAGCATTGTCAGTTATGAAGCCTCTAGTTCACAATGTTTTCTGTTGAGAAGAACTTTAAGCATAGCCAAAGCATGTATTTTTCACCTTAGATAATACACCAATTCTCTCAAGGCAAGAGGTTCAACGGGTAAACTGACACGGATTTTACTGAAATCAGCTATCTAGGTTATACCAGCTGAGACTTTGCTTGGAGAAATCAAAAGCAAGCCTCTCTGGAAAGTAACTACAGTCACCAGTTGACTTTAAATTACTTTTCTTGTCAGTGCGCACTTCCTGCTTGAGGATGTCAGGACTATCTTCCTGAATCTTTTCTGAACTTTTTTTGTGATCCTCTTTATGCTATTTGTGTTTAAAGTTCCTGTCGTGGTTTAAGCCCAGTAGGCAAACCAGCCGTGCAGTTGTTAGCTCATTTGCTCCTCTTCCTCCACCCATGATCCTGGAGGGATGGGGAGGAGAATCGAAAGAATGTAACTCCCACAGACTGAGAAAAGAACAGTCCAGTAACTAATGTATAACACAAACCACTACTGCTACCACTAATAATAATTAATGATAAGGGAAAGAACAAAGGAAGAGAATACAACTGCTCACCACCTGCTGACCTATACCCAGCCTGACCGACCAGTGATTTAACCCTTCTGGGTAACTGCCCCCAGTTTTTATAGTAGGCATGGCATGCTGTGGTATGGAATAACTCTTTGACTAGTTTGGGTCGTGTCCTGTCTCTGCTTTCTCCCGGCTTCCCCTCCTCCCTGGCAGAGCATGAGACTCAGAAAGTCCTTGGTCAGACCAAAACATTACTGAGCAGCAACAAAAACCATCAGTGTTATCAGCACTGTTCCCAGGCTGAAAGTCCAAAACACAGCACTGCACCAGCTACTAAGAAGGAGAAAAATTACTGCTACTGCTGAACTCAGGACAGTTTCCTTCACCCAACATATTTCTTTTGCACCTTGGCTTTCAGACTGGGTGCTGAGCTGATCTCTATATGAAAGCTTGCTGACATGTCCTACGGCTTTTACTGAACAAGTCTGAATGGCCTCTTTTTCTGCTCAATTGTTTTTTCATACCCCATTGACTCTCCTTGTCATATTTGGAGGGCCCTCTAGAACTGCTTGACTTCTTACATAAAATAGATGCTGCAGTTGAGTAGGCTCAAAGGATCCATGCCTACTTATCTTCCATGTTGCTCTTCACTCATGTTTTCTTCTTTCCTACCCCTTCAACAGTGACTGAGTTAGGTGGAGGGGATTTCAAGACCCAACAAATAAACTGGTGACTCCTTGACTTCATTGCTTCTTCCATAATTAACACTATTCTTCTCTTGTGTAGATGGAAAAGTGTGCATAAGCACTGCTGCCTGGCCAGACATTGTTGGGAAATGTAGTTTGACTGAGGGACAAAGTCCCCAACAGAGAACAGGAAGAAGATGGACTTGAGACCTCTGGAGTCAAGCTGTGATGGCCCTTCAGAACTGAAGTATTTCAACTAGTTTCTTGGTTTACCTGCTCAGGTTTTCAATGAAAAATTGAAATGTTCTGTGGAAAGCAGAACCATTTCATGAATAATTCACTGCCACTGAAAGTTCCATTCTCTACTGCAAACAGTTTGATGTAGAACTTTTCAGTTGGTTCCAATTAAGACAAAAGTCGAGTGCTCTCTTTGCTATCCTGGGGGCTCAAAAGACAATCTAGATGTTGTCCTGTATCTTTGGTAGCAATACATGCTTGATCATCTTGTGTGTTCAAGATACAGGCTTGAGAGAAGGGAAGCAAGGCCTAGTTTGCTGAAAGTCAACTTGAATTCTCCTCAAAAGTAGTATGACTTGCCGTTCTTTAGGCCAGTGATAAAGCTTTTTCTTCATGCCCATTTCTTCCTTGCATATTTATGTTGAGCAAACCGTTGTGTTTGTTCACTCATTTGACTAAAATTTTCAGTCTTGTTTCCAATTCTGTCATTGCACTAGGCACGTGCTTAAGTGATATTTTTCACTGAGATAGAATCATAGAATGGTTAGGGTTGGAAAAGACCTTGAAGGATTAAAGTATCCAAATACCTTTAAGTTGGCGTGTCTCTAAATAAAATGATGTAATAATTAATGAGGAGATATACTGTAAAAATAATTATCCCAGTTTTGATGTAAGGCATAAAATTTAGACTTCCAGTTGCTGCATGCAAAACTTCAGTTGAAAGGTCACCACAAGCCACCATAGCTAATTTGGGAAGTTCTAAATGTGTATTAGTCTCTGTTTCAGCAGAATATGTGCCTTTTGGTCCTCAAGACTTTTTGAGTCAGTGGGTGCCCTATCCATGCTCGTTTTCCTAGTTTTCTGCCTGATTACTGGAATATGGGCAACATTTGGTGGCACATAAACCTTGTGGCTGCTTTCATCATTTTGTCAAAGGGAGAGAAATAATGAAAGAGCTGCAGCAAGAAAACAAACGGCCAAATAGCTGTTGAGGCAGGAGGTTCCAACTCACTGGAGCTCAGCTTATTACAGGCCATATGCCTGAGTGGCTTCTCTCACCAAGTGCTGCACCCAGCTATGGAAACAAGTGTGAAAATGCCTGTGGTTCATCAGGCTTGATTTGCTATAAATACAGGCAACTGCTGGGAGAACAGACAATAAGAAGCTGAAGTGGCTGTGGAGCTAACATGAGAGAGAATCCTTTAAAACTACAACATTAATAAACACATTTCCCAAATATTTATGTAAAGATGTTAACGTGCAATAATAATTTGTTTTCCAAGCTCAAAGCAGATGCTTTTCTTTTAATACACAAGCTATATTTGTAAATGATGCAGCTTAACTTAAGTAGGGAAACAAATTGATGTGCTCTTCTACTTCATTTTTAAATATCATGGGGTTGAATTAATAGTTACTCTTGATAGATATGACTAGCTTGTGCCCTTTACAGCTATACCAAATGTTTGCAGGGCTTGCTGTGTAAATGAGGGACTAAGCACATGACTCAGCTCATGAATGATGGATGTATTAAAGAGAAGGAATGACAGAGCTGGCAGAATAAGGAGAACAAAGTGTGAAAGAAATCTGTTTCTAACCTGGCATTTCAATTATCTTTACTTGGCAAAGCTCCTCCTAAGAGCTCTGAAGGCTCAGGCCCCAGCCTGCCATTTCATTTGGATGTTAGGAAATCTGAATCATTTATCAAAGGCAAGTGACCATCAGCAACCAAAAGCTCGCTCTACAGCTGCCATATTCCCCATCCTCTGTACAGAGCACTTCTTTGCTCACGGTGCTTAGCTAGTTGCTGAATGACTTATTCTGGAAGACATCTTCAGGGTAACATGGCTTTGCTAATTCAGAAAAGGTATTTTAATCCAATCCAATAAGACATGTACATTTAGTTATTCTGGAGGAGGTATTCCACTCTAAGTTCATACCATGTCTTGAATTTGGTTTCTATAAAGAATCCAGTGTTGCTCCTCTCACCCCTTCTGTATTTCTGTGGCCAGGTTGTACAGCTTTGTGCCTTTTTACACCTTTAGACTGGGGTTATGTCATGTGTCTAGTAGCTCTTTGCACACATAATTCACAACACTATCCATAATTCAGTACAACTATATCAGTCCACCCACATCTTGTAAAAAAGATGATGACAAGCTCTGTTTCATTTAATTTATATTCCCCCTCTATGTGAGAGACTCCTGTCCTACCTTTGAAACCCTTATTTTCTTTTTTGGTAGCCTTTGCCTCCCCTTTTATACTGCCCACTTGTAGGCTTTTTTACCTGTGTGTGTCTTGCTTAACTTTCCCAGCAGCACACCAAGATGCACTTTATAACTGAAATGAGCTGTGCTGACAGCCCTGGTCTGTCTCTGTTTTGATTTGAAATGCTGTTACATGAAATGCTAGGAAGGTGTCTAGACATGGTGCAGGGTAGGCACTGCATGCACACTGTTAGCTGACATTACTAATTCCTCAGTGCCAGTTGCTGTCATCCTCCATGTTAGTTCAGAGGAAAAAAAGGGTTGTGTGACAATCTTTTCACCTGCACAGGATGGTTTTATCAGTCTTTCTTTTCTTTTGACAATAATCAAAACTAGACATACAAAGTCTGTTTCTTAGAAAATGAAAAGTCATCTTACTAGTTTCATTAAAATTTGCCATTCTTTGCCTCTGTGTCACACAAGGGTCCATTAATTATCCTGCTGTCTCCGAACATGGCTCCAAAGAACAGGGTGACCACCTTTTTCAATCAAATTGCAGATTTACAATTTTCCAGCTCAGTGAATTTCTAGTGTTTAAATATATTGAAAGGCCAATACCAGGCTTCTCTGCCTCCCTGTGCATTTTGCTGGGAAGGGGATGTTAGAAGAGCGCATAAGGAGAGAATGAAAATGGGCAGCAGAGAAAAAACAGGGCAGACAGATATGATGGCATGAAAATCCTGCAAAATAGAAGGGGTTATAGTGCCTGGAGAGACCTGAAGTTCAGAGGGGACTCTTGGCACCTTCTCAACCCTCCTCTTGCTCTCAAGTGGGAGTGATGAACATTACTAGGACACCAGACAGGACACAGCTGAACTCTTATGAGGGATGGTCTATCACTCTGACTGTAAGACGAGGTCCAACTTGATCTAATTGTCTTCTGCTTCTTTGTGAATTTACTTGCTGAGGGAATGTCAGGAGAGCACGACACGAACACTGCACTCAAATCCAGGTAAGTTTAACACAGCCATTCAGAAGTGTGGGATGATTCATTCTTCCTGTCTGCTTTTCTAGGTTGGGAAGGGGAAAGTGAACCCACGCAGGATTTTCATGCGCTGTCTGCTATTGAAAATTTGTTTTCTCCATCTGCAAAACTGAGCGTTCTTCTGGCAACAGAGAACACAGGAAGAAAAAGTGGGAAACAAAGTAATGTGACTGAAGAAAGAAAATTAATTTTGATCTAAATAAAAATTATCAGGAGGAAGAAGGATGGGGGCTAGTGACAAAAGCAGAACTGGAGTCTGCATTTTTTGCCTATAGCTTGTGATCCTGACATACAACTAAGCAACTTCTTGTGGCTGCCTTGCTTGAGTGTAACAGCCTTTCTTGCAGACACAAAATAATCAAACATCCAAAAAAAATGTTTCCTAAAACTCAGTCTTTCCACTCAGTACTTACTGTCATGTTCATGTTCCTGAGGACACCGGGGGACTGCTGGCACCCCACAATGTTGGTGGAGTGAGAGACAATGCAGTTTCCTGCTAGCACCTGAGCTGAGTTCCATGAGACCGATCTGGAGGTGAGAAAGGACTTTGGGTATATGGATCATCTGCCAAAAGCAGTATCAGCTTTTGCCTGTTTTTACACAAGGGTGGATCAGCCCAGGCACATCCCTCCTGCGTAGCAGTGCTGCTAGGGGTAGTAACACGGCTGTGCCATGAGCAAACTGTGCCACAAACTCTATCTGCTCACTTTGCTAAAACAGATGCAGAGACAGGAGAGAGCTCCAAAGGCTCCCCTGTTTTCTTCAGCTCTCGTTTTTGAAAAGAAAAATAAAGCTTCCTCTCTGGGGAGGTGAGAAAGGCAGGGGAACTCCTATCAAACATGATGAGCTGCTCTCCAGAAAAGGTGTCAGAGAGGAGTTCCTCTCTCTGTGGCACTTATGTTCAATACCACATTCATGAGAAACCCAGGGAGTCACCTCTGTAGCCTCATCTTCTTCCTGACTTGTTAGTAACATGCTGAGATCATGAAGTAGGTGATACAGCAAAGACAAAACTGAAACCTCAAGCTTTCTGAATGCTGAAGTTCCTCAAGAGAAGACTCAGCTGTATGTTGGCAGAAAATAAAAATACTGTGGAATTATTGTCAAAGGAGACAATGGAAAGGGAGCTTGATGCAGAATGTAATCTAGATTCCTTTTTATTGAAATTACTTCACTTTGATTTCATTGACCTCTATCACAAACACACACACAAAAGCTGAGGTTCCAGCAAAACTATATATAATTTCAGTTTGTGTTATAAGTAGGAGGTTTTAATTTTGCCAAGCCCCAATATTTTTTACTGAAACTCTTTTTTTTTAAAAAAAACATTTCTTGTCCTAGTACAAGGACGCAATACTGAAAAATTTTGTGCTTTCATATGACACATTAAGAAATTAGTTTTGCTACTTGCTCTAGTAGGACCAGGAGTTTATCCAAATTACTGAGTGTGTCTATATTTTGCTCTAAAACCTTGTTCACAAAAGTCATCCTGTTGACTATATTCTTCATTATTAAGATTCTAGCCTTTTTCCTAAATTTTGAAATTCTTAATCAGTCACAGTTCCCTGTTCCCACATTCTTGGTATAAACATGGCAATAAATAGTTGTTTATAATGCACAAAAATGTATCACAAAAATTAACGCAAGGCTGAGGCTCTGCTCTTGTTTGCTCACATTGCTGTGGAAGAATATGCATGCTTATTATGAGAACTTGCCTTCAGAAAAAGATAAGTGTTTGAAACTTGCAGATACAAACTAAATTTGTTTCTTCAATCTGTTTTAGTATATTTGCCAAATGCACTAATGAATATGCTCTCCTGAATTGCTCAGGTGGATTTGAGAGAATGTTTCTTCTCTCTCCTCCTCCCCTGACACACATGGAGACACGTATACAAACATCTACACTCACTCACATACAAGTGCAAATGCACAGCAATTCCATCAAGCATTTTAATACCACTGCCACACTTTGCAGCTCAGTTATTTTTTGTGTAAGAAGATTAGGACTTGGATCGACTTTCTATGGCATATGGAGAATGCGCAGTACAATTAAGTACACTAAAGACTAGAGACAACATGTAAGTACATCAGCAGCTAAAAGGTATGTAACACCATACAGCTGCAAATGAAACAGCAACAGAACAAGAGGCATGAACAGATTCCATTACACAGGATTATAGTGATGGTCTGAGAACAAAACTGGAAATTCAAATCTAAAAAAAGAAAGACAGAACAGTTGGGACTCCTATGGAGTTTTAACAATTTTCTAGCTGGGTCTTTAACTCTTTTCAAAGACAAAGATGCATCTCCCTGAAGTTAAAAACAGAGACTTCTGCCTGCTTTCATAATTCAGACTAGAAGCAGGGATAAGTGTTTTTCTCCTGCAGAATACTCTGCATTTTTTCATAGCTATTGTGCATTAGGAAGAGTGCCAGGTAGAAGAGAACTAGCACTGGTATAGAGCAAAGTACTCTGCACAAATAGACTTTTCATATTTGATGAGGTATTTTGACTGCTGTGGGGACACTGTGTCCATTATATTTTGCTGTACATATAGGGTGCTTTTACCCATTCCTCTCCAGGCAGCAGGAGAAGCAATGGAGCTGGAGGCCTTTGGCTACACACAGCCTAATGCTGCAGGGGTGCCACCATCCTTCTCTGAGATGGCTGTGAGACACCCTTTCCAGCTTCCCAAGGTCTGTGGGCACCACCTCTTAAACCTTCAGACATTTGAGCACCATTCAAGTGAGGCTCCATCTTGCTCAGTTAAAGGTTTTCTGTTTTATTTAAATTTGGTATAAGGCTCTGTTGTAATCTGGTTTCTTTTGGTAAGATGTATGAGTCCTTAGGTGAAGTGAAGAATATCACTAGGCAATGACATTAGTACAAAAAGAAACTGAAGTAATACCTAGTGTTTGAAGATAGGCTGAGAAAGTTGCGGCTGTTCAGCCTGGAGAAGAAATGGAGACCTCATAGCAGCCTTTCAGTATCTGAAGGGGAGCTATAGGCATGCTTGGGATGGACTCTTCATTAGGGACTGTAGTGATAAGACAAGGGGTAATGGGTTCAAATTTAAACAGGGGAAGTTTAGATTGGATATAGGGAAGAAATTCTTTACTGTGCGGGCGTGAGGCACTGGAATAGATTTCCCAGGAAAGTTGTGAATGCTCCATTGCTGGAGCGTTCAAGGCCAGATTGGACATAGCCTTGGGTGGCATGGTTTAGTGTGAGGTGTCCCTGCCCATGACAGGGGGATTGGAACTAGATGATCTTAAGGTCCTTTCCAACCCTAACTATTCTATGATTCTAGGATTTTCTCACGAGTGCAGGTTGCCCTGCAATGTACTTTTGTAGCAGTGTGGGCCAAATCTTCTCATGTAGGCAGACAAACAGCTCTTCAAAGGATTATCAGATAAACTGCTCCTGTGCGACTTTTTGAGGATGGCTAATAATGAAGATGGATGGTTGTCAGAGACACAGTTACTTTTTTTTTTTTTTGCTAAATATACGATTTGCAACACTGCTAGGCTTTAGGGTGCTGTTGTTTTTTTTTTTATTTATTTTTGGGTTTATTACCTACAGTTGACAGTGTGGCTAAGTAAGTAATTTCCAGTCCCTCACCTCTCTTGTACAAACAGCAAAACATACCAAGCTTCCAAACAAGAAAAATATTTAGCATCTTAAAAATTAAGTCCAAGTTGCTTTGAAGAATTCAGAAGTCTGTTGTCCTGCAGCCTTACTGAGATACATGTATTGTTTCTGGCATATTGTATATTCCAGCGCCTTGTTCAGAAATACAAACATATAGAGAGAGTATCAGAAATATAAATAACTTTTTTATTTTCAAGATTGCTCTTACATTGAAAATATTTTGACCCCACTAGAAATGGGAAGTAGATTAATTGCAAAAAACAGATTTTAAAGCATAATCAAAATTTAGCAGTTTAAAATATAACCCATTTTTTTTTTGCCTCCTAAAGCTGTTGGTACACTGGGCAGTCTTTTTCACAATGCAGCTTTATGTGGCCTTACCCAAAGATTTTCCTAGTTCAGACTCAGCAACCAGACTTTTGAGCCAAAAATATGCTTCTCTGCGTGTGTTGGTTAACATCCGTAGTAGCTGAGCACTCAGGCCCCCACCAGGATGATCTCATTCCAGGATTCTGCAAACACTGCTCTAGAGCCTACAGGTGGTCACTTTCAACTATTCACACAGTGAGATGTTATTTGAGTTGACTATAGGTGGCTAAACTGCTCCTAAGTATCAGCCACTGAGCCGTAACAGCCCATAAGCTGATATATACATTGAATATATCATAAGAGCCCAAAAGGTGCTATGAATTCTGCATAAGGTTTTGGAGTAGTTGAATCTACCTTGGAAATATGTTTAGGGCAATGAGATTTGAATCTTCCTCCAATGTGAGGAGGAAGCAGCTGCTGGTTTAAGACTCAGAGGATGGCAGTGGAGGAGTTCCTCAAGGACTCAGGCAAAATTACTGCTCATTTGTAGCTATATAACAATTACAATATAATATTTATATATGTCAATTACCACAAAGTAGTAAATGATATTTCCAAGCTCCTGTGGATATAATTTCATAAGAATGTGGAGGACAGGAACCACAAATATGAGCCTGGTTTGCTTTTCTCTTTTTTTCTCCAGTACATATGCAGTTCTACAGGCAGGTCTCACATAGCCACAAGTTAAATTTTGTGTCTCTCTGGAGTAAGAAGACAATTTCATTTCAGTTGTGTCTTTGGCAGACAGTGGCTGTAAAAACCTTCACCCATTCATGTTAGTCACAGAAGTTAGAACCGGATTGCTGGAAGACTGAATAGAGGCAGATTGATGATGGTTTTGGGTAATGCTATCTCCTTTTCATATTTATTGCTCTATCAGACAGCATTTTATTGGTGTCACATACAGATTTGTTAATAACATGCAAACGGATTTTTTTTTCTGGGAGATTCTGGGTTTAGGTAATTTGAGTTTCTCTTTTAGATTTTATTTTTATTGGATCTTACTAAATATTTCCTTTTGATTGTTATCACATCTCATTCTGGCATACTGATTATTACCTCTTTTACCACACTGAACTTTTACATTATTTTTAACTACTTAATAGGGTTTTGTATTTCCTCTTTCACCAGGTGGGTTACAGCTATGTTTGTATTTTCTCTTTTTAATTTCTTATCACGTGTTCATGCACTCCCTCCTACAGAAAATGGAGTAGTCAAAATGAGAAGGGGTTCATGATAATCTGCGGAGGCAGTTCAGATGTTCAATAGCAGTCCCTCAACAAAGACAGCAAGGTGGAGCCATGCCAAGATAAGAAACCTAAAGTTTTTATAAGCAATCTTACTTTAGCATACCAGCACTCCTGTGCTGCTGTTTTGACTTTCTCTAGTATGTATAACAGATGCAGGGGCTGTGAAAGTCATCTGACATCAGCATAAATAAGTAAAATGTTAAGCTCTCTCATTTTCCATCACATGATTTTTAAGACATTTTAATCCAACCCCTTTCAAGTGTGGATTTACTGGGGAGGACAAGGGGTCATTAGCACTTCCCCTCCTCCACTGCCATTAATACGGGCCAACCAAGCAAGGACTGGTGTTGCTAGGTGCTGTGATTTCATTCATGCACATACTTCCTTTTATTTTTGCCTTTATTTTTTTTAATTTTCTTTTAGCCAAGTCTTCATCATCCTATTTCTTTAATAGTATCTGAAGTTTCTAAATTGCCTTTCATCTTAATATAATCAGTTTAAAGCCCTGCTAAAGACCTTACCATTTCCAGCCCTTGCAGAGGTTCTAAGGGGATAAAGGATGTTTGTCCACCATTATCATGCTTCTTATTGCAAGAACCAGCTCTACAATGGAGAAGCTATTTCATCTTTCTGCAGCAATGACTATACATCATTCTGTGGGCACTATAAAGTGCAAGGTAGCCTCTTGGTGCAGATTGCCAAAGCAGATGTAACAAAAACAGGGTAACTGGTGCCATCTCAAACATGGAAAGGCAAGGATGGTTCTTTTGCCTTCTGTAGAGGCAGGATGATATTGTGACTAAGCAGCCCTCTGAAAATCACTCACGAACAAGCAGTTTTATACAGCCAAATATGCCTCAGAGTGTAAATAACCTCATCTAGCAGTCAATGTCATTTTATGATTATGTATGTAAAGGCAGAATGATATGACATGTTTTGCATGGAGCACAAAATTAAGCTAACAAAGAGTGTCTTGTATCACAATTCTCTACTGTTTTCTTAAGGGTAAGCTTGTTGGCCTTATAGATTGAATAAATTAGTATCAGAGGCCTGTTGGTCATATTAGATTTCTTTGTCCCTGAAAATGGAGAAAAAGGCCCAAACACAACCCATGTACACAGAATGGATCGAATCAGAAAGGAAAGAACTCCTGTTAAATATTTTAATGCTGTAGAAGCTGAAAAGATGACCATGTGATGTGCAGTGCTACAGGAGAAAATGGCACATAACCACAACATTAATTGCTTAATGACACAAAGCTGGTGATGTAAAAGCTGCTGTAGGTAGTCAAAGTTGAGCATAGTCAGGCTGGTGCAGCAGTCTGAACTCCAAATATCTATTTGACATTCTGCTTCAGGTTAAATTCCTTTTTTATTTTCTTCCTTCCCGAAACTGACTGGTTTCTTTTTTATTCTTATTTTTTGCTTCCCTCACAGTGTCTTGTGTTTCCCCCGTCTAATCCTCCTGGGACAGACTAAGCTGGAAAAACTTCAGTATGCTTCTATTTTACTCTGCTTTACCTAGCCTCATAAAGTTGCTTTACAGACAGTCACTTTCTGGTGTATGAGGACAAGATGTCATCAGGTATGTAGTAGAATAGTAAAGCCAAGCTTTGATCAGTTGCCAGAAATAGGGATGGGGAGAGAGAAATATGGGGAGCTTTTTAAAAAATATATACAGTAGCAAACATAAGTGAAAGATACCACAGCTCAAAGAAAATATTTTATTTTGGGTCAGATGAAACCTACTAGAGTCTTCCTCTAGAGAATACAAGTCCCCTTCTCTCTGAGGAAACTAGCTACCAGCCCTGTTTAGTGACATACAGAGGTTAAAATCTCCTATGTGATCATTATTTTCACCCAAATCCAGGGTTGCCTGACCTTCCATGTAGCTTCAGGCCATTGTTGCACTATCTCATCTTCACAGTTAGCTCAGGGAGAGCTCAGCTCTTCTATTCACTAAATGCTCAGCCTTTAGCAGTCAGCATGGAGAAAAAGCTGAACAGATCTCTGGCTATTTGCTCAGCTGTGCTGGTTATGGCTTGGGGGTGTCAAGCATCTGCCAATACATACTCATCATTTGTCTCATACTGAAGACCCTTCTTCATGCAAAGGGTATTGGTGGCAACAACACACATGCCTTTACATTCTTTCTGTCTTTCTAATGTGACCTCATCTCTTGCTCAGGTTTACTTATATACATTGGCACATCAGAAAAGTGACTGAAATGACTGGCTATGTTAACTACTGTGCATTGACTTTAGTGGCTTGTGTAGCATCCAAAAAACATGACTAAAGTACATTAAATAAAAAAAAAAAGGAAATTGACTTTACATTTATGTAGATGCACATTTCAGTTGCCAACAAAAGAGCAGTTTGGCTGAAGTATCCAACAAAAATCTGCTTAGTGGGTCTTCCTTGGCGAGAGCCCATGAAGCAGACTGCTTTCATACAGTACTCCTTTAATCACTGTAAAGAGGTTTCAGAGAGATTAATAATAACTAGTGCAGTTGTTACACCCACACACAGTGACTCAGAGACACCAATGAGGCCTGGGGAGGGTCTTTACCTGCAGGGCCACACAAACACATGACAATATTTGATCCAATAAAGTTGTCTTTCCAGCAGCATGAATGATTATCTTAGAGGTACATGATGACAGGCCCTGTCAGATAAGCCTCTATACTGAGACACAGCCCAATATATAACAATGTCTCGCTAGAGTCACATTAAAGGCTTCAGAGGAAACCTTGTTCTTTCTCTTTTTCTCCCATATATGAGAAATGTTAATGAAACCCAAATAATTTGTAGTCACAATGTCACACTGTGCTGCACCAAGAGAGGACTCTGAGAGTAATGAGCACCTATTTTAAATGAAATTTTGTATAGTCCTTCCCAAGCACAGGGCTAAGGCAGCTGTCAAGCAGACATGATGCAGACAGAAGGTGATCAGTGCTGCAGTAGCAGGGATATTGAAGCAGTTCTGAGCTGCTGCTGTTCATGATAAAATCAGGTGTGTGGATAACCCTGGTGTTAACTGACTGTTGTGGCCAGGGTAGACACTCATGGTAAGTCAAGATTTTGGCCTTTTTGGGCCTTTTATTTAACTTATATTTTGTGGGGTTTATGTCATCTCATTCTTTCTGACATAAAAGAGCAGTGATTGTCATTTGATTACCTCCCTGGAAATGGAGAGTGCTCAGGAATACCCTGGCTAAGAGTGTTTAATCAGGTACAGATTATTAAAGAATAATGATTCAGTGGCCATTTCAGAGCAAGTTGCATTCAGTAGCAGAGTTGACTAATTATGGATTTCCTCCTGCTTCTGCTCATTTGATGGGAAAACTCCTATTAACTTCAATGGCACAGGATCAAGCTTGGTATGCCCAGCAGACTGTGGAAGCCTTGGGCTAACAAGCAGGGCAGAAATAAGGCAACTATAACACTAGCTGTAGAAATAAAAGCCTTCCAACAAAAGAATCATAGCTAATCTAAGGACAATTAGGAAGTATTTGAGTTCTTCTTCCCACTTGCAATATGGCAGGAGGCCAGGCTGTGAATGAATTAATATTGTGGCTAAAATCAAGTAAGGCAAGAAGTTACTTTGGAGAGGGACAGAAAACGTTTGACTAACCTAGTCTCCTTCCGTGACAAGACGACCTGCTTAGTGGATGAAAGAAAGGCTGTAGATGTTACTCACGTGGACTTTAGTAAAGCCTTTGACATTGCTTCTCATAGCAATCTCCTGAGGAAACTGGCTGCTTATGGCCTGGACAATTGTACTTTTTTGCTGGGTAAAAAACTGGGTGGATGTCTAGGCCCAAAGAGTGCTGGTGACTAGAGTTAAATCCAGTTGAGTCTGGATTTGCAAGTTAAATGATACAGTGATTCTATTCTATGGAAAGCATGAGAAATTTTTTTCTGCCCTTCAAGGGTTTTTCCTGTGCAGAAAGGGCACAGAACTGACTTCGTGGGGCAGCACAATGGTGGCTGACTTAAAGTTTTCTTTGCAGGTTATTTCTCTAATGCCTCTACTGCTAGTCCAAGTCACACAGAAATTATCAGAAGAATATGGGGAGGGGTTGGATTCACAAAAAATTGTGCAATACCCTTTGGTGCAACTGAAAACAGGAAGAAATCCTTTTCTTTTTTAGAGAGGAAGTCAAGCACAAATTGAACTTGATGTATTTTTTAAAGTTTTTGTCCTGTTTTTAACATGTAGAAAAGCACAAATAGCTTCAATAGTCAGAATAATTTTCAGAACACAAGTCACATCATCAAACTTGTGCTATCTAACCCAAAGCTGTATTAGCTCACTCCCACAGTTTTTGCCATGAGGAGGCTGCTTCCTTAAATTTATAGTTCAATGCTGTCAATGTCTGCATTGCACAAAGCTAATAAATGCATATACAGAGTGGCTGGGTAAGAGCAGTGTTTCAATAGTCAGCCTCCTAAATAGTCAGCATGTATGTAGCCTAAAATAAACTATCAAGTCACTTATTATTTTAAATTCTAGGCTATTTTCCAGAAAAGTAGCACTCAATACATATGATAAAGTGTGTGGGTGTCTACATGAATGGAATATGGGTGTGTGAAGATCTAGCTAATTTTTTTTTTTCATTTTTTTATATATTTATTGAAATCGGCAGCTTCAATTACTTTGCTTGGATGCAAGCTGTCTGCTTTTCAAAATACTATTCTCATGTCTATTGACATCAATTCTCATGCCTATTTCATTTGGTCATAACCTGACCAGTAGGTGGCCTTCTATAATGGGGCTACAGAACTGAAGGGCAGGGGTAGAGTTGTTGACATCACCTACCTGATCTTGTGCAAAACATTCGATACTGTCTCACATGACATCCTTGTCTCTAAATTGGAAAGACATCAATTTGATAGGTGGACCACTCAGGGGATAAGGAACTGGCTGGGTGGTCGCACACAAACAGTTGTAGTCAATTGCTCCAAGTCCAGCTGGAGATCAGTAACAAGCAGTGTCCCTCAGGGATTGGTGTTGGGACCAGTCTTGTTCAACATCTTTGTCAGTGACAGGGACAGTGGGATTCAGTGCGCCCTCCGCAAGTTTACCGATGACACTAAGCTCTGTAATTCAGTTGATACGCTGGAGGGGAAGGAATGCCATCCAGAGGGACCTTGACATGCTTATGAGGTGGGCTGATGACAACCTGATGAAGATTAACCATGCCAAGTGCAAGGTCCTACACCTGGGTTGGAGCAATCCCAGGCACAGCTACAGGCTAAGCAGAGAAAAGATTCAGAGCAGCCTTGCAAAGAAAGACTTGAGGGTATTGGTCGATGAGAAAATGAACATGAGCCGGCAGTGTGTGCTTGCAGCCCAGAAAGCCAACTGTATCCTGGGCTGCATCAAAAAGAGCATGACCAGCAGGTCAAATGAGATGATCTTACCCCTCTACTCTGCTCTTGTGAGACCTCACTTGGAATACTGTGCGCAGTTCTGGTGTCTTCAACATAAAAAGGACATGGAACTGTTGGAACAAGTGCAGAGGAGGTCCACGAGGATGAACAGGGGACTGGAGCACCTCCCATATGAAAACAGGCTGAACAAGTAGGGCTGTTCATCCTGGAGAAGAGAAGCCTTCCAATATCTGAAGGGGGGGCCCTGCTGGGGATGGACTCTTTATTAGGGACTGTAGTGATAGGACAAGGGGTAACAAGTTAAAACTTAAGCAAGGGAAGTTAAAATTGGATATGAGGAAGAAGTTCTTTACTGTAAGGGTAGTGAGGTGCTGGAACTGGTTGCCAGGGATGTTACGAAAGCTCCATCGCTGGCAGTGCTCAAGGCCAGGTTGGGCAGAGCTTTGGGTGACGTAATTTAGCGCGGGGTGTCCCTGCCCATGGCAGGGGGATTAGAACTAGATGATCTTAAGATCCTTTCCAACCCTAACTATTCTATGATTCTGTGATTCTGTGTGTCTTGTTTGGTTTATCTACTCCATCAGAAGCCACGTTGCAGAGGTTTCTAAAGGATCTCTATGGCAAGATGCATTATTCTTTACAGAAGCCTCTCTTCCATGGTTGGCTTTTACCTGAAATTGCTTTGCTTCAGTTGTCAAGGCTGCCCAACTCAACAAGAAGAGTTGTAAAATAAGAAACAGAAATAGGAAGCTCAGCCCCTAGGCTAGTTTTAATACAATGAAAAAGAAGAAAAATCAGTAAAAGGGTCAGGAAAACAAAGCAGGTGGGGAGGGAGGGAGAAGATCCTAGTATGTTCAACAGTACACCAGAAGAAAGCACTGCTCTTGGGGAATAAGCAGTCAGCTATAAGACAGATATAATGGCAGATCTGTACCAAAAACACATAAAGTCAACAATGTTTATGCATTACAGCAAGGGTCAAAGACATGGCAAGGGAAATAGACCAACTAGTTGCAAGTTCAAATATTAGAAGATTAAGCAGTGACTATGATGGGACAGCTGGTAGGATCAGGGCAGACATAGCAGAGGGCATGTGCTGTTCAGTGCACTGTGTGGAGTAACAGTTTAAAGTGGTTTAATGATACACAACAACTGTAGAAAATGTTTGGTCTAGAAGTCACTGTTGAAAAACATGAGAGAGTGGTGTCATTAAAATGGCGGCAAGAGAGCAATTTTTATCTTCCTGCATTTGTTTATACCTTCACTTTGCTAAGTGCAGACTTTGTGGAAAAATTAGGAGGAATATTGGGACATGAATACTACATAGATGGATAATTGCCAGTAGAGTTGAATATCTAAGTTTCTAGCAACAAAAATGTAAATCATTTACTTGGTCATGCAATGCATTTCTCTCTTGTTCATGAATTTCTTGAACAGCCTATGCTGTTACCTACCTTACTCTTCATTTTAACTTACTCTGAGGGTAATTCCAAAAAAACTGTAGTTTGTGAGCAGATTTTTGCCTCTAGTGGATAATTATGTCTCTGAGAATATGTTTGGTGCAAATTTCAGGAATTCCAATTCTGTTAACAGTAAATACTTAAAATATTGACTGTTTTGAAGTACATTCTTGCCAGGAAATATTTATACAAGAGTATTCATAGAAAGCAAACAAAATGGATACAAACACTGTCAAAGCATATTTATTTAAAACTTGAAGAAATCTTTCCATGTATTTTTTCATGTAGCTGCACGTTGTGGTTTAAGCCCAGAAGTAACTCAGAAAACCATGCAGTCTCTCTCTTACTCCCCAACTCCCCTTCCTCCCCCCCCCCAATCCCGGAGGGATGGGGAGAAGAATTGAAAGATTGTAACTCCCACAGGTTGAGATAAGAACAGTCCAGTAACTAATGTATAACACAAACCACTGCTGCTACCACTAATAATAGTAATGACAAGGGAAAGAACAAAGGAAGAGAATACAACTGCTCACCACCTGCTGACCTATACCCAGCCTGACCGATGTCATGGGTTCAGCAGCAGCAGTCATTTTTCTTTAAGCAGTAGCTGGTGTAGCACTGTGTTTTGGATTTTTAGC
>JASSUY010032924.1:0-10514 GCA_032466535.1 Forpus xanthops
AATTCCTTCCCCAGAGGGTGCTCAGCATTGGAACTGCTGCCCAGGGCAGGGATGGAGTCACCGTCCCTGCAGTGTGCGCACACTGTGGAGATGAGGCCTCAGTGCCATGGGTCAGTGGTGGCCTTGGCGGTGCTGGGCAGTGGATGGACTGGATGAGCTTAAAGGGCTTTTCCAACCTGGTTGTTTCTATGGTTCTATGATCTGAAAAGTAGCGTAAAGGAAAGTAGATCGCTTATAAGCGGTAAAGGTGAAAGTGGCATTTAATTCTAGCAAAATAAGTTTTTCTCTTTAAGAAGTTGAATGAATACGCTGAGTGCAAGTAGTTTACCTAAGGAAATAAAGTAATTGAAGTGAAAGCAAACAGATGTACAGTTTCACTTTGTGAAGATCACTGCTTCCAAAAGGCTTTAGAGCCAGAGCTACTCTCAGAAAAGGAGTTTGTGAAGTCTGCTTTTAAGAGGTTAAATAAATGTTCTGGAAAGCTTGATTGGATATTTGCATCAGTAAGAGATTAAACATTCCAGCAGTGTTTAGGTTTGTTTTGTACAGGTGGAAGGTATGAATCCAGAACCAGGTCGCACAATTCCTTCCTATCCAGATTAGTAGAAACGCTGTATAAGGCAGCAGGGAATGATAGTTAAATTGAAAGAAAATTAATTCAAGAGATACTAATGTGTAATTTTCATTTAAAGACGACCAAAATATTTGGGAAGGAAACAAAAGACTGTCTTTGACAGTTAGTTCTCTGTAATGCTATAATAATGTATTTGTAGTTTAAATGTTCTCATTTGGGCTCATTTTGGAGCAAGGAAGCTTGGAGTTTTTCACCAGTGCGGTGCGTTTCCGTATTGCTCTGTAAAACAGACCATAAACTCTTACAAATGGGAAGTGTTCTCCTACGTGCAGCAAATTTCTGTTGTCAGCCCCCAAACCCAAGCTGTGGTTCTGTGGTGTCAATGGGAAATGAGCTGAAAATCACTGCGCAAATGTGGCTAACTTACGTTGCTTTTAGACCTTTCCTGAGGAAGAGAAGCAATGCTTTAAGGATTGAACATAGACATAATGCAGTATTTCTTTATTAGGTTTATTGAAAAATACCCGAACCCAAACTCGGAGCAAAAGAGAACCTTTTTCGTACATGAACGACCAGTCGAATTAACCTTAGAAGGTGAGGAAAATGCAGTGCTAAGTGCTCCCTGTGACATCAGGTTGGAAGTGGCACCAGTGCTGTTTTGATTCCCGCAGGTCTGGGATTAACCTCATAGTGTGTGGAATTTTGTAAATATTGGGAAACCAGAGAACTATTTTTTACTGGAAAAAAACAACCCAAAGTG
The DNA here is from genome assembly GCA_032466535.1 of Forpus xanthops. NCBI lineage: Eukaryota > Metazoa > Chordata > Aves > Psittaciformes > Psittacidae > Forpus > Forpus xanthops. The sequence goes on from JASSUY010032924.1 coordinate 1,335, forward strand.
CAGATAATACCAAGCCTGGAACAAAGAGATACGATAGCTTTTCATCTTTACTGGTAAATAGCTTAATGTGAAAGGGAGTTGAGCTGTGGCTGAAAGTCTACAACATGGCAAATCCATGAAGAAAGTTCATTAAAGATGTTTTTCTGTTGGTCATAAAAACCCCATACCTTTCCGATATTCCCTTTCTTTAAGCAAGACTTGTGTTGTAACTCTCTTGGAAGAGTGGAGTAATGCCCAGATAATTCATTCTCTTGTGGAATAATATGGGGGGTTGGTTTCCTCACAAAGGTTCATGTATGCTTTTCAGTTTAAAGGAAGGAGAGCCCCGAAGTTTCATTCAATATTTAATGTTTTATGCTCTTCATAATGTGGGGTAATTCAGTCGACGTAATATTTTTGGCTAGTAAGAAGGTTCAAACATGAAAATTCCATTAGGGCTTCCCAGATCAGGGATCTCAATGGGTATTTAATTATTCAGAATAAGAAAGGTTTCTTTAATTTTTAAACATGTTTCATTTTATGTTTAATTTGTCTTTACCATTTACATAGAGCCCCTTGAAGGCTTGAAAACTTGAAAGGTGGGTTAGGTTTAGAAAAGGAATAATTATGAAGCATTAGTGTATGTGGAGATCTATTAGGGGACAAAAAGGTACTGTTGGAGTATGAAGATACTCTGATAATTACTAAATATGACTTGTTAAAGTGATTAATTTATGTAGTGATAATTTGTTTTAAAGGACCTGGAAACCAGTTTGCCATAGAAGTTTAGTTGCCTCCCACAATAGTGTGAATGTTTAAAGAAGTCATATATATGAGAAACTCCAGGTTGCAAAAGCGTTGTTACTGCTGCTGAGACAGGGGAATTGAAACTAAAGGGATAGTTTATTTTCCTCTGCGTTGAGATGGATGTTCTTGGAATGACTCGGCAGATTCAGGCTGAAGAAAGCTGGGTTTGTGCTGCTGAGAACCTTTGGGAAAGTCAATTAAAAAAGCCAAGGCTAAACGTTGTGTATGTGGAAAGGAACATTACCAGCTTCATGGGGCAATGTGGTGTAGCCTAGCTAGTGTGGTTCACAGGGGACCAGGACAGAGAGGGGAAATGAGGAGCATCGGAAGCAGGAAGTTCAAATAGAATCATAGAATGATAGAATGGTTTGGGTTGGAAAGGACCTGAAGATCATCCAGTTCCAATCCCCTACTATGGGCAGGGACACCTCACTCTAGACCATGTCACTGAAGGTTCTGTCCAACCTGGCCTTGAATGCTGCCAAGGATGGAGCATTTACCACTTCTCTGGGCACCCTGTGCCAGCGCCTCATCACCCTCACAGGGAAGAGCTTCTGCCTTAGATCTAACCTGAACTTGCCCTGTTTCAGTTTGAACCCATCACCCCTTGTCCTATTGCCACAGTCCCTGATGAAGAGTCCCTCTCCAGCATCCTTGTAGCCCCCTTCAGACACTGAAGCTGCTCTGTTCTCCAGGCTGAACAGCCCCAATGTTCTCAGCCTGTCTTTATCTTTAAACTGTGATTCCATTCAGAAACATGACTGGGAAAGTTTGTGTGTGTTCTTCAACCTTACCAGCTGTATGTTCCAGGAGTGCATGCTTTGGCCTAGTTTGCGATGTCAGATCTCGCTAACAGTGCCCTGAGTTTGATAGCAAGATGTGTGTCATCTCCCCTGCGCTTTGAATCAGTGCAGGGGCTTAGGAAAACAGATGAACCTTCATTGTTTAACAGCCAGTAATGAAGAGAAGGTATGTATTTACTTCTGACTTAAGTGTGCTAATGACAGTTTACGTGCTGTCATTTGGAGCGTGCCAGCAAGGTGTTAATCTGCTTGTGTTTGGTATTTCACTTACAGGTCTGGTTCCTTCAGCAAGGGCTTTACTGTTACCACTGTATGAGTGTTTTCCCAGCCCAGCAAAGGGTGAAAACTTTAACTGAAGCAGTTAGCCTTTGAAAGATTGAGTATTCAAATCTGCTTGTCCACAGTAATACACTGCATTCTCAATTTAGAGTTCATTAAATATTTGTTGCTAAACAACTTAGTTTAATGGTAATACATTATGAAATACAATGGCATTTTGCATACTTTGGGTAGAAAACTGAATGTGGGATCTTTCTAATGTGTCTTTCCTCTGTTCTGGCATTTTCTGGCTGGGAGGAACCTCAGACTAAACCCAGCTTGGCTTCTCTGTGGTTGTTTCCTCTAGGTTTGGGTTATAGTTTGGCTTGGTTTTGATAGTCCAAACTGGGATGGCAATTTAATATGATTAATTTAATTGGGGGAACGGTCAAAATATGTTTTCTCTCTGGTTTGAGAGTGGAACGTTTCTTGGGAAACCTGCATAGAAACGATGCAGCAGTTCGTTTCAGACTTGCACTGTAACCATTTGCTAGTTAAGAGTACCTTTTTAGCAGCTGTTACTAGCACGTTCAGTGATCTTTGGGGTTTATTGTTTGTCAGTGTGCAAGTGTAGTTGTGTCTGAGTTAGCACCTTAAATGAGTGGCACAAGATAGGTTAGAGGCAGCGGGTCCACACATAGATGTGCTAACGCTGCAGAACATGCTTTCTTCTCAGCTCCAGGTGTTTCTCTCCAATGCAGTCAGTTAGGCCAGCATGCATTAGTAGTGGCTGTGTATTTTGATATGTTCAACTTTGATATCTTCATATGTAAACGGTGTTCAGAACCACTTTCTACCTGTTTAGACAGGGGTGTCCTTAGATTGATAAACCAGGCTGTTTGGTTTAAGAGTCTACCTGCTTTGTTTGCTGAACTAAACTTTCCCAACTTCATAGTTCAGCCCTACCCCAGCATCTCAGTTTGTTTGGAGGGTTTGGGATTGCAGCTGGTTAATAAGGATTGTCTTTGCTTTTTTCCCACCTCCATTAAAAGTACCTTTTCTGCAGCGCAGCCTGCGCAGTTTTCCCATAGGGCCGTATAACGGAGTTCATCAAAGTGAAACAAGTGAGTCACACCATCATTTATTTACTCCTGGAAGACAATAATGGTGTTGGTAGTTACCCAGGCACGCTTTCATTTTGTCAGATTGTGGGAAAAGCTGGGAGTTTAAAAGCCTTTGCAGACCTGACTGGTGGTTACTGTCTCATTTAATGCTGTTTGTTGCCTTTTAGCAGCAACAAGCTGAAGTGTAAATTTGCTGGAGTATTTCACTGTCTGAATTATGAAAAGGAAGTCCTGTTTTCATGGTATAGAGGGTCAAAGGAGAGTATTATGTTTAGAGTATCAGTTTGGATGCTAAAACTTTGTCTACCTAATTGCATAGGCATAAGTTATCTAATACAAAGAAATAACAACAAAACCTTAGTAAAAACCCCACACCAAAGTGCTTTCCCATATACCTCTCTTTCGTAAACAAAGCTTTCTCACTGTTGCTGCCTGGCGATGTCAAGGTCCTGACTGTCCCACTTCACTCTCTTTGGTATGTAAGGTATTCCATATATCTGCTAGACTGATGACTGTGTTTCAGTATAGGATCCCCTGCCTGCTCTGTTTTCCTTTTCAGCCGTTGGAACTGGAGTTTCAGGACTTAGTGACACTGGACTAACAGCAGACCTGTTCCAGGAGCGCTGTAACAGTAATTTGGACTTGCTTGAAGTGGTAGGCTGGCTCGGATGGGTTTATCAAAGAAGAGAGGGTTCTTGACAGCAGTGTCAGCTGTAAGACTGTTTTAATGACCGATTTGCCTTAAGCTAAGAGGTTCTGTTAGGAGCCCAGGGAAGTAGAGAAAAGCCATGCATTCCCTAGTTACATGGTTATCCATGCAGTAGATATGCTCCGTAATAAACTGTCCTTCAGTTACCCAGCCCTGGGGATCTGCAGTACACTTCGGTTTCCTTCCCATGGACAGTATGCACAGAAACAGCGGTGGTTTGTGTTTCCATCATCCCAGTTGATGTGAAATGCTCCAATATACGCATGGTTGGATACAGCCCAGGCTTCCAAAGGAAAGGAGAACAAAAGGGAGCCTTAGGCTGTTTCTCAAGAGAGCCACACTACTGCCTTTGCAGCCTTGTGCCATAAAGGGTAGCTCTTAAGCATACTCTGTTTATGGGACAAGTTGAGCAATTGGCAGTTGCCTCTGAAGCAGTTAATAGATTTATTTCCTTGATGAGAATTTAGGGCATAGATAGGGCAATCCTAGATACAAAAATTTGAGGATGAAGCTAAAATGTACCGAATTTTCACATGGGAAAGAAAATCTTTTTCATTCTTAGATGAATCTGAAATCAAAGCTTATTTTGTTCTGATGCTGATAACTTCTGTTAACTTCCTTGTTTGGCAGATGTTTGTGTGGTGGAAGGATGTGACTGACACCAGAAAACATTGTTGCTTGAAAACTTTTGTGCATAGGGTCATTCTGTGTGTGAGGGACATTGAAATCATCATTAAAACCTCTGCAGAAGGGGTACACAAAATGTGATACAGGTGTTTAGCTGTTCTTGGTGTTCCTTTCATTTCAACTACTGCATGCTTTCCTGCCTTCTCCCATGTCCAGCAGCTATATAGCACAATATGAGATTATAATCTGCATAGCACAATATGAGATCAAAAGATGAAGCTTAAGTATTTTGAACTAACTTTTTATATCCATAGCCATACATCAGGTTTATTTTCTGAGGAGATGTATAACCATGTTTCTATCAGTCTAGTGTAAGAAGCAAAGATGGTCAGCATCAAGTATTCATCCCAAGACAAGGTTGCTCATGATCCTTTTTCCACTGTCTTTAGTGACTGGATCTAATGTCTAACTTCCAAACACCAGATACATACCCTTTAGCTGTCCTTAGCAAGTAATAAAGAATCTGAGACAGTGCTTCGCTTGTGAAATTCACCAGTGAGCTGAGTTCACCAGTGTGCAAATGCTTGTGTCTGCCTTTGTTGGGACCTTATCTGTCTTCAGAATTTAATTTAACATCTCCTTGGGTGAGCAACTGCATGGGAGGTAATCAGAAGTTTGATATCATGGCTTTAGGCAGTGCGTTTTGTTTCCTTAAGTGGTCTACGTTCCACCTGCACGGAATCTGATTTAAGATATCCACAGGTTTTTGCAAGGTAAGCATCCCTGAAATTCAAGCCTAGAATTTTTTGTCATGTCATATTTGTGCTATATTTATTTATATCTGCTTTACAAAATCCATTGTATCTCTGTACGTAATACTTTTATCTGGATCTCTTTCATCTGCAAGATCATTCATTTCCATCTTTTAACTTACGTTTCAGTAGTATTTTTTTTATCTCATTTGAAATGTAAATTAAAAAAGAAGACATTTACAGTTTTTTGAAGCACCGTGTCCAGATATTTACACTGACTGTTTTCAGAGATGTGATTTATTTCGGTAAATAATCCGAAAGTCAGTAAAGAACTTTCACTTCTTCTCAGCAAACTGCATTCAGAGGATGAGAAGGACCCCTCCGCTGGATGAACTGCAGCCGCCTCCATACCAGGATGATAGTGGTTCTCCTCATCTTTCGTGTACGCCTTCGGAAGTCGGAGATAGTAAATGTGAATTCTCCCAGTGTAGCAACAGTCCGAGGTGTTCATATAAGTGCCCAAGCGAGGGAAGCACGGGACACGAAATAGAAAGCTTTCATAACAAAGGATACGAAGAGGATGTACCAAGCGACAGCACAGCTGTCCTTAGTCCAGAGGTAAGTAAAAGGGGCTGAGCGCTCTGAAGCATCAGGCAGTGCAACCTTTTCAGAGCTCTTTTGTTTTCTGAAGATGATCATTACATGAGAACTGATACTGTGCCTCATTCGTTTAGCTTGTCAGAAGTTATGAAATAGGATCGCAGGTTGTTCTTCATAGGTTTCTGGATGGCACTGAACTTAATCACACTCTAATGACTGGAGTCAGAATTCTTCCACATCACTTCCCAAATCACCCAAATAAAAACCCAAATGAAAATAGTCTGTTGACACCTTTCAAACTGAGCACCTCATAAGTTAAAACATCTTTTGGGGAGGAGAGAAGGAGGCGTTACAAAGAGTTGTTTTGAATTGTTAGTGGTAGTGTAGAGATTCAGCCCACTTAATTTTCCTTTTCTCTGCTATGAACTGTAAAGATATCTATTTATTTTTACTATGAGGAAATCATACTTTCTGACGTGTTTCCTTTAAAAGTCTTTAAACAGCCAGTTTCTGCACTGATACCACTGGGAAGGCTACATTAGTGATGTCATGTGCAGAAGAGGCCCTTTTTGGTGCATATTTGTCTTTTCCCTCTGCCTGAAGGTTTGGAGTGCATGTTAGGACTCAGTCGTGATGTGTCAGCAATCGTTTCTATTTTAGCAGACCTTTTGGGAAGCTGATGTTGCATACCTGGGGTGTTGACACAACATCTGGAAGGTGCAGCTGCAGCCTTTTCCTGTAGCTTGCACTCTGTATGTACCTGATGATGAGTTAGGACCAGAATCTGTATGATCCTCATTACTGGTGAGGAAGTGTGTGTACATATGGTCCTCAAACCCTAACAGATTGCAGCAAATCTAATCCTAGTTCTTCCCGTTTTGTGTCACACCAGTCATTAATGGAGGCATACTCAATAAGGGCTGAGAATACTGCCAGCTCAAAACTTGCAGAATAAAGCTTTCAGCAGAGCAAATTCCAATGGCAGTGTAGCAATTGGTTTAAAATAAAAACATGACATTTTGTAATGCAGAAGGTTTTATTGTGGTATCTGTTCATATCCATGAGCCAACGTGTCTTTCATGATATGAGAATACACAGGAAACACATTTGGTTTATGTACTTGGAAGAGCTTATGAACAGCGGGCTGACCTACACTTGTAGGTATTTTGTGTTTCAGCATCACTATCAAACTACCTGTTGTAACAATGTAGGGCATCTATATTTTATTCCAAGTTCGAAGTGGCAATAAGCATTCTGAATTTTCAGTTTGAAATGCAGTTTTAGGACCGATTTAATCTGAGCTCTCTCTGATTGACTCCTGGCTTTTGGTAGTGTTGGCCAGGTAAAGGCTTTTGGTTTTTTACTTGGTTGTTAGTCAGTCGTCTTCTCTCAGCATTTAAGTGCATTGTATATGAGAGGAATAAGATGATCACAGTCCCTTCATATTGCTTAGGGAAAGCCATGTATTTCCTGCTAGATTTAATAATAGACTAAAATAAATACCTAAGCAGCTGTTTTTTTTTTCCTCTTCTTCAGGATATGTCAGCTCGAGGATCGTCTTCACAGCTTCCTAAACCTTTTGATCCTGAGCCAGTAGCTAAATACGGCACACTGGATGTGACTTTTGACTATGACTCACAGGAACAGAAGCTTTTGGTGACGGTGACAGCTGTCACAGACATTCCCACTTACAGCAGGACAGGTGGAAGCTCGTGGCAAGTACACCTAGTTCTTCTCCCTATAAAGAAGCAGAGAGCAAAAACCAGCATCCAGCGGGGACCGTGCCCTGTCTTCACAGAGACATTCAAATTCAATCACGTGGAGTCAGAGATGATCGGGAATTACGCCGTTCGCTTCAGGCTCTACAGCGTACGGCGCATGAAAAAGGAGAGGGTTGTGGGAGAAAAGGTTTTTTACTTAACCAAATTGAATCTTCAAGGGAAGATGTCAGTGCCAGTGATGCTGGAGCCTTCTTACAGTCTGTCTGTGAGTATTCAATGAGGCAGAATGAGAATGCAGTGCTGTACAGTGTCCTCAACTCTGGGAGGATATTATGTATATTTATGGAGTCATCACATCTGCTCTGTTTTCTTAACAGTCATAGCACCGTATTAGCACAAGGATAATTTCTTTAGAGCTTCTGTAAGTACATTCACTTTCCACCTGCAAAAGCTTCCCGTATTTTTCCTTTTAATTACTTAGAAATTTCTGGTCAATGAATATGGGCACAGTGGTGAATAGATATATGTATGTATTTAATAGTATATTCTGTACTCTGCTACCCGCAGCATTTCAATTGGAACATAAAAATAGGATGGAGAGGAAGGAAAAACAGCCATGCTAGTGAGTGCGCTCCACGTGTTGCAATTAAATCTTAGTTGCGATACTTTCCATTCAAGTACTGAGAGGACAAGGGGTAATGGGTTCAAACTTAAACAGGGGAAGTTTAGATTGGATGTAAGGAAGAAGTTCTTTACTGTAAGGATGGTGAGGCACTGCAATGGGTTGCCCAGGGAAGCTGTGAATGCTCCATCACTGGCGGTGTTCAAGGCCGGGTTGGACATAGCCTTGGGTGCCATGGTTTAGTGGGAGGTGTCCCTATCCATGTCAAGGGGCTTGGAACTGGATGATCTTAAGGTCCTTTCCAACCCTGACTGTTCTATGGTTCTAAGAAAGAAAGACAGGAAAGAGGAATTCTGAAAGCACAGAGCCTTTTTTAATAACTTCAGATTAGAACCTTGATAATAATTGATTCCTGGTTCTAAAGTGAATGCTACTGTGAAAAGTAGTTCAAACTGAAAAGGATTTCTGTTTGCTGAAAAAACCCTGCCTACCTGATGAACATCTTTTGTTCCTGCAAGCAATTTAACACCTTCAGTAAGGCAAGGCAACAGTAAAGGTAAACTTTGGTGCTAATGTGCAGAAACCTAGAGCTCAATATGGGCAGTGGTCAGCATCTCCTCTTTCTTTGCTGTCGATATTTAAGCATGCGTTTGTCCAGAAAGAGGGTGTTTGTGATGTTGTCGGGGCTTCCTATAGTAGGGCCGCTTGGATGCTCATGGCTTAAGAGCTGCGTATGTGCTAAATAATGAAGTTTTGAGGGGAAGAGAAGGTGATTTAGCAAAGGCAGCCATGTTTGGGTATTGTATGTGTTTGGGGGGGTGAGGTTAAACTATCGATAAAAGGGGAGAAGGGAAAGAAAGGAAATTTGGGTTTTTTTCAGGTGAAATATCACAAAACAATGCAGAAAGGTTGGATGAATTATAGCGGCTTTTCTGTTGAAGCTGAGTACAGCAAAAGACACCCAAAATGCCATTTTATTTAATGCCTAAAAATCCGTTAATTAGAATTAGTAAAAGCCGAGACTAAAACTTGAATCTGAAAGAGGATCAACTGACAATAGAAGAGCTTTTTTATGATACCTTAGGTACAAATCAGTGTATTCCAAGAATGAAGTGGTTCGCCTACTGTCGTGGTTTGAGGCCCCCCTCAAACAGTTCTGCACACCCCCCCCTCTTTCT
>JASSUY010032925.1:0-22455 GCA_032466535.1 Forpus xanthops
AGTTCCATAGCCCCATCATAGAAGGCCACCAGATTGGTCAGGGAGGATTTCCCCTTAGTGAAGCCATGCTGGCTGTCCAAATCACTGATAATCTCCAGCAGAACCGCTGCCTGAATTCATCAAGTGAACCAAAAAGGCCCAGAGGAGTTTGCTCAGCTCTAGCCCTCTTATGGGGCCAGAATTGACACCTGTTTAGAGAAGCTTCCCTCTTTCAAACACTGGTGTGAAGACTGCCATCACGCCCATGCTCTTGGTTTCACTTCTGCTAGCCTGAGCTGGTGCAGATGCAGCTGTCCAAGCCCTGGCTCTGGGTCAGCCCCGATGTTTGCCTTGGGTCCTGTTTGCTGACTTCTTCATCTGTCCAATGCTACTAGCTGAGCTCAGCAAATGCTGTTATTCCTATTCCGGGTCTTCAGCTTGTTCTGATGATGAACCTTGTTTCCCCTCTTCAGCGTCCCATCCTCTCTGTTCAAGTCAGCTGTTATTTAGGAGACATCCATGAAAGCAGATGCCAAGCAGGCCTGGGATTGGGATGAGTTGCTGTGCTCACCAGCATCAACAAGCTCTCTGGAACACAGGTTATCGGCATGACAGAGCCAGTCAATGCAGCTGCCACACAAGTGCACAGATTCCCACATTGAAAAGCCTCGGGGAAATTGGGAAAAGATTTTAAAAAGAAAAGAGCATGCATGCAAAAATAATTCTCTGACTTTTCCATCTCCTGTCAGCCCCCAAGTCTCTAAGCAGCCCTGCTCTGCACTGCAAACAAGCAGCCTGGCATTCCTCATCCCAAAGTAGAAACAGTTGAGAGTCAAAGCAACACCAGAAATGTGTCTGACAATGTGTGTCCAGCTCACCTCCTCCTCTACTGCTCAGCTTCAGAATTTTTCCTGCTGCAGTTGCCTGTCTATGCTGCAGATGTGAGCTCCAAGGCACACATGTGAAGAGCATCGGACATATCTCAAGTGTCGTGAGTTGCAATGAAGGTGGCAGGGAGCTGCCCCAAGGCTTTACCAAGGTTCCCAGCACAGATTGCTCTGCTCACCCTGATTTCCCACTGGGAAATGTGACAAGCCCAGACAGACCTCAGGGACCATACCCTGTGAAAGCAACAGCTTTGCCGGGCGCAACTGTCTGCACTTGGCCCAGCCTGCTCCGAGTCATCCCAGAGCCCACCTTGGGCCATCTGGGATCTCAGCCCAGCTCCGGGATCCAGCCACCGAGCCAATGTCTCCAGACAGCATGAACAACCCCAGCTTCGGAAGTTATGTTTGCTGCCAATTCCCAGAGCCCTCCACCAGAGCCCAGCTCTGCTGACTCCAGCTCCAAAAGGCTCTGCTGAGAAAGAAGTGTGCTGCCGCCCTGCCCAAGGAAATGAGTACACAGACACCCACTTTACAGCCACCACACTGAGCACTGGGGTGCACAACCAGCACTCTGAGGCTGTCTGCACACCCAGGACCTGGTCCAGCTGCCCACACATATACAGCAAAACCCCCTCCTGCCAACACAGCAAGTATCCCACCCCCTGCAGTCCCATACACTTGGGGACTTCTGCCAGCATCTCCTGAAGATGCTGCCAGAGCCTGTAGGCACTGGGTGCCCTTTTGCCAGTGCAGACTCTTGCAGGAGATGCTGAAGGCTCACTGCAGGCTGGTACAAGCCCCTCATCCCTTAGAGCTGAGAGATACCCTGTGTCAGGGAGGAGCTCACTGTGACTCACAACTCAAGACAGCATGGAAAGCCAAAGGAGTGATTTGCTGGAGCAAATGTCTCTTTTGAAGGGTCTGTAACGAGCCACCCAAAGCACTGAGTGCCCTCAGCTGTCTAAGGCTGACGGAATGCTGCAGCCCAGCAGCCAGAGCTGCTTCACTGGCCACCAGCTCTCCTGACACCTTGCAAATGTCTTGCTCCTGGGCACCTGTGAGAGCCCCATGGAGCTGCAGATGGATTTGTGGGGCTCCCCTCTGCACCCCAAGGAGAGCCGTCACCTCGATGAAGAGCCCGAGGTTCAGCACTGCTATGTCAGAGGGACAGAGCTCGAAGGGAGGGAGCCCAGCCCAGGAGGTGTGGAGCCATGTCTGACTTCCAGCAGAGCAGGTCCATGGCAACAATGGGGTGGGAGCACAGCCCCAGCCTGCGCCGCATCCCACAGCTCCTAATGTATCCAAGAGCACCCACTGCTTGGAAGAGCCCCCAAAGTCACCAAACAGGGCAAAGGCAGCATCTGCCCCCACACCCCACACAGCATCTGCAGCTCCGCACCACAGCCAGGAGGAGGCTCCGGAGGGGTCCATGGACCCCCTCAGCAGTTAACCCCTTGCTTGTGTCACAGCCTGTGCAGTTATGCAGAGGAAGGGGTAGATGAGGGGGAACAGAACAAGAAGTTCTCAGGTTTATTTTTTCCCCCCCAAACTTTGCCCGTTCCAGGCATATGGCCAGAAAGTAATAAAAATCTGTTCTGTTTAGAAACAGCTCAGAAAGGTATAAGTAATGGCAACTCAGTGTGGGGAGAGCTCCAAATAAAGTGAGTTGTAAGTTCTTGAGTTTATTAACATCTGAAGGGGATAACAGGAGTTTTATAATGTCTAATTGAATTAAATACAGCGGGCTCCAATTTGGGGATATAAAATCTGCCGTCATGGGCTATAATTAAATACCTTCCTGGTGCTGCTGGTGGTTTTTCTCTGCAAGCTAAAAAATACAACTAGGTGGATGCTTAATTGATGTAATAAATGGCTTCGTGCCTGTTGCTGAAGGGATAGGAATGGTAACAGTAGGGAGGGAGCTGTGAACACAGCACCCACTGTATCTCTGCATTGCCCCCCTGTCCCAGCATCAGTAGGAGGACAGGGTAAGTGCTGGGCACTGACACAGGGGGTCCCCAGCACCCCTGCCCAGTGCTCACTGCTGGGTGAGGCCCTGAGCTGCCCTCAGCTCTGGTGTGGGCTCTAGGCACACCAAGGCCACACTGACTTCCACTTCTCTGCTGCTAATTGGGAGCCCAACTCAGTTTTATGCTCCCTGAGGAAAGTCTCATTAGTGCTCAGCAAATGTGCTGAGGCTGTGGAAGCCATCATAGGAGTGTGGGAAAGTAGCACTGGGGGAGGGAACACATAAGAGCATTTCAAGGAGGGAGGAGGAAGAGGGAGTTAATGCCAACCAGAGTGAAGGATCCCAGCCATGAGTGCCCGAGGAGAGCTCCCATTGCTGTGGCTAAATGTGGAGCAGGGCACGTTGTTCTGGAAAGCAGCATGGGATCCAGCCAAGCAGGATGCTTGCTGCAGAGAAAGGATGTGGGAGGAAGGGGTTTCCTACCCCGAGAGGAAGCTCCGCAGGGAGCAGCACCGGAGGCACTGGGGGAGCCTGGAACATCAGGAGACTTTGGCTTCCTCCCACTCCCCTTGGTCTGCTTGCTGCTGTCATCCCATGGGAAGCAGCAGGAGTGATGGAATCGCTACTGGTGGCAGGTTTTAGCTGGAGTCCCTCAGTGTGAAAAGCTTTGGGTATCTGCAGGAGGAGCAGAAGCTATCACAGAGCAGCTGATTGTTGCAGATTTAATCCACGTGGACCCTGGAACAGCATCTGGGGCAGGCCAGCATGTTGCAGGGAACGAGGAGGGGTAACTATGGCTTTGCCCAGGCTGAAGCACAAGAAAACCTGGCCCAGGGCAGCTTTTCAGAGCCTATTCCCATGCAGAGGAGCGGGAGGCAGATGTGCTCACACTGAGCTGGCTTTGATCACAGCAGGCAAGCTGCAGAGCTACAACAGCCGAGATGAAAGGGAAAAGCAGAGAGGAGAAGAAAGGAAAAACACTGTTATCTGCTGTGGGCAGCGGTGTGACACTCTCCAGATGGCATAGGCAAGAGTGGTCACACTCAGCAGCATCTCCTCTGAAGGCAACGGCAGCTTCTAGTCTGCCAGAGGCAGACCTCTCCTGGACGAGAAGGGAGGCCAAATGCCCTGGCTGGAGTTTTTGTTAGCCTCCAGCTCCTACAGCAGGTTTCAGGCTGCTGAAACCACAGCACCGAGGAACTGATGTGATCCACAAGAAAGGCCGGTGGGAGCAGCAGATGCACAGTACTGAACACACGGCACATGGCTGGGATCACACGGTGTCATGGACAAACATAGCAAGCAGCACCCAGGTAATCATCTCTGGAAGCTGACAGAGCCCCTGAACCTGGTGAAGATTAGTGTCACTGGGAAGAGAAGCAGCAGAGGGAGACAGAGGTAATCCAGCAAAGCAGGGATGGAGCTGGCATGGCTCCTGTGTGAAGCAGCCGCAGTGACCCAAGCAGACCAGCCATGGAGGGCCTCAGGAAGGACGATGATTTCTCTGGGCTGTCACATCCCTTCCAGGCTGGCTCCTAAACGCAGGGCTCAGAGGCCCCACACAGGCTCAGCCTCTGCTGCAGAGGCCTTGCAGAACCCACGTGAAGCACAGCACAGGCCTCAGATGGGAGCAGGTCGGTTGAGGTAGCAGATGGGAACTGCCAAGCATCCAACAGCTTGGTGCTGGGGCAGTGAGAAGCAGCAGAAGGGACAAGCAAAGGGTGCTGGGCCTCCCTCCACCTCGAATGATGCTGCCCTGAAGCCTGCGCATCTGCTGGGCTTAAGAAATACGGAGAGTTGTGAGGTGAGTCTTTTCCGTGCAGTCTCAAAGGCAGCCTGAATGGAAAGACCAAACCTCTCCCAGTGCCAGCGACACCAGAAAGGAGCAGACACGCCACAATTAAACAGATTTTCTCCTCTGCCTGGGTTTTATAAATCCAAATTCTTTGGAAATAAGCAAACATCAAAGCTTAAAACCTGGAATCCTGACTTTGTCCCGGTGCTGTCTATCCATGCTGCCTCTGTTTCCCTGTCAGCTGGTACCTGGCATGTCTGGCTGGTCACATGCAGAGCATCCACCTCACCAAGATGACTGAGTGTCAGAACGTGCTGCTCCATGAGGAAAACTGGGAACAGCCAGAGCTGGAGCAGCCGCTCTCTGTGGGAGGCCCCAGGGAATGGTTCTCCCACATGGAGTCCACTGGGAATGCTGCCCCATCTCAGAACCGCTTCTCCATGCTCCTGGTTTAGCAGGAGTGCTTGATAGAGAAGAGGTGGCAGGAGGGTCTGAAAGCCAAACCACTGCTGCGCTGCCTGGTCTGGCAGCACTGCCTCCGCTCCCATGGGAAGAAGCACTCTGGGCTCCCATGGAAAGGGCCTCTGCTCTGCAACAAAATACCAAACCTCAGCGTGGAGAAAACACAAATATTTGGGTTTCGTTCGCTGCCTGTTTCACTTCTGCTGACGCCCTGCAAACAAACATTCCCGTCACGTCTGTTGCCCTCTCCGAGGGAGACCCCCTTACACCTGAACCCTGCTGCAGCAGAAAGCAGCAGCTGCCCCGGCAGGAAGGAAGTCCTGCCCCACCTGGCCCAGGGGCTGCGGCCGCTCGGGGCCAGGCTCCGTCCCTCCAGCGCTGGAGCCCTGCCCGGGCGGACGCAGCCCCTGCCCCTGTTCAGCTTCTCTTTCCCACACTGGTTTGCTCGGTGCCGCCTCGGTGCTGAGCAGGGATGGGCCAAGAGGAGCATCCCCATCCCTCCCAGCACAGGGGTCTGCCCAAACCTTCCCGGCAGCTTTAAGAGAGCTTGAGGTGCTTGGAGAGAGCAGCAGGAGAGTGAAACCGTCTGTGCTGCCCATGCTCCTGCGGCTGTCTGCACCCCACAACAGCCTGAGCCCCACACTGGCAGCCCCGTGGTGCAGCAGGTGCTCCTGTCCTCTCTCTGGGGACAGCTTTCTGTGTCTGTCCCCCTGCATTGGGGCCCTGAGTCCTGACAAACACCCCCTGGACCATGGCGTGAGCTGTGCAGCTCTGCAACCCTAAACAAAAGGTTTCAGAGACCTCTGTGGGAGGAGGAGGCATGGCTGGGAGCTAGAGGTGCTCTTTTCACATGCCAGCCCCTTCACAGACATGGCAGGACCTTTCTCCCTGTGCTCAGGTTGCGTGGGATGCCTGCTCTTTCCTCCTGGGCATGGTTTCTTGGAGCAGTGCAGTCCTTGAGCATGGGTACTTGCTTCCTCAGCTGAGATGAGCCCCTCAGGGGACTCTGCACATGATGCTGCAGTGAGGAAACACAATTAAGGAGGTCCTGACAGTGTGGGCACAAGCAATGGGAAACATGCCAAGGGATGCAGAATGGAAGTGATGATGTGGTCGAGCTGCAGCCAGGCTCCGTTACATCCATCTTGCCACGTGCTTCTGTGCTTGTGCAGACCAGAGTGGCTCTCACCCATGCCATAAACCTGACTTGATTCTGCCAATGATTAAAGCTCTGGCAGTCTGAAACCACCCTAGGGTGCTTGAGCATTTGGGTAGCGCTGAGTCAAGCAGGGAGACCAGCTTGAAGCATCCCCTGGAGCATCTCCACAGCACAATGATCTCCAGCTTGTGGGTAAGCTCCACCAGCCAGGAAAAGTCTAATCTCTTTGATTCATGACTTACAGGGTGGCAACTTCTGAACCATTTGTGAACACTGAGTCAAACCCTCGCAAGAGTTGAGTCAAACCCCCTCAGAATGCGTCTGTATGGAAAGAGATGAGCTCTCTGTGAGCCAGACCTCTCAGTGTTGCAAGAAATGCAAGTACCATCCAGGCTTGGTGCTGGGCTCGAGATGACCCCCTGCCGGGGCAGGGGCTGAATGAGGTGACCCCCGAGGTCCCCTCCAGCCCCAACAACCCGGGACTACTGTGTCAGATCCAAAGCAGGGCATATGCTCTATGCAAATGCCTTACCCCCTTTATGCCCACACTTCAGTGGCAGCATTTCAAGATTGGTTTTAGACCTCAGAGGAGTCAATGTAATCCCACCACTTATGGAGCAACTGCTGTTACTTGAAGAAGCATAAGGATGTTATTTATTTCCTCCTCAGAGCCTGTTGTTCTCTGGAAATGCTATGCACCATGGGGCAACAGGAGGAAAAGGGATCCCAGAGGCCAAGCACTGGGGAAACCAAGGCTCAGAAACATTGAATCATTGCTGAGGGAGGAGGATTCCTGTTGAGGGCTGCACAGTGCAGGGGAGCAGAGCCCTTGAAAGAGCCCAAGAAACACATTGCACATGGGCCCTGCTGCTGCACGCTGGCAAGAGCAGCAGCGACACTGAGATCAAACCTAAGAGTCCACTGGACAATGATCCACCAGAAACCTTCCCTGAGGCCCTGAGCAGGGGCAGGGGCTGAAGGTCAGCAGGAATGGCCATGGTGGGATCACACAGCCAGGCCCTCTGCAGGGCAGCATGGCAAGAGCCATGAGGTGGCCGTGGCCACCACATCTTTCTGTGGATCCTGGGTGGATGGAGCCAGATCTGATCCATGGAGTACACCCTTCAGGACAAGGGCTGCAGGTGATGCCAGGCAGGATTCCTCCTTTGGGAGCTCAGATAGAGCTACCCTATGGGTATATAAGATTCTCACTCAAGTGCAGTGCTTTTGGTGTTCTAAAGTAATCCCTCTCAAACAGGAGCTGGAGAGGGAAAAGCAGCAGAGCCATTGAGTGCCCACAGGTAGCCCCTGCTGACCCTCTGAGAATGACTTCAGATGTGATAATCATAATCGAGAGGCCATGTAACCGAGGCTCAGCATCCCATCCTTGCAAACACTGCTTCTCTGCAGATACCACCCTGGGCACTCACCTTTCCCAGTAACCAGCAGCAGGAGGAAAATGTGGGCTGTGACCACGCTGAAGCATCTGCTTTTAACTTGTGATGGGGTGTTTCCCGAAGGTGCTTTAATCCTGGCTGTTACTGAATGGTGTTCCTCTGAACCACTTTTGGGAGGAGCGGGAGAGCAGCTCTGCCCTGAGCCCTTCCAGGGGACCAAGACCTTTTCTGAGGCTAGTCTGACTGCAACTGAGCAGATGAATGCGAGGTAACTGATGCTTCCCTCTGGAGAAAGGAGACCTTTGGATTGGCTGTCCAATGCGAGTCTCTGAGCCCATAAGCCCAGCACTATAATACCTAAAGCTAAACATAGGTGGAAACTTCAGAGCCTGGGATTTTTCCATCACAAATTGTCCAGAACTTCAAAGCCTTCCTTTATGGTCTCTCTCCTGTTCTTGCTCAGAGCTGCAGCAGTCACTGCATCAAGCCAAGTCCCCTCCTGTGCTTGCTCCACAACTTGTGCTGTTGGACAGCCAAGCTCACCTCCTGCCTTGCATCAGAGCTGCCCCTTGGCCTTGGCCTCGCCGGGGCTTGTGCTGTTCTGTAGCAAAATGAGCTGGAGCTTCTGCTGGGAAGGTCTCAGGTTTAAATGACAACCTGGATAAAAACAATTTCTGTGCCATGAACAAGTCATCAGCACTGCCTGGGAGCAGACTTGCACCCTGGGATGCTGATGTGGCAAGGATGCTAGTGTGGCAGGGATGATGCTCCAGCAGGGATGCTGGTCTGACAGGGATACTGCTCTGGCAGGGATGCTGGTGCTGAGCTCCCTGCAGATCAGAAGAAGGGGCAGGATGGTTCCTGCCTGTGGCTCTGGAAGCTGTTCCCAGGTAACAGACCTTAAAATGGCACCTCGATGTAGCTGGCCAAACAGGGTGCTGGAGGTTGTGGGAAGGCAACAGGAAGGACCCTTGGTCCAAACTGATCTCTCTAGGGGTGGATGCAGCCAGAGGCAGCTGTGCCTGCAAGAATCCTGAGGGGAGACATACCATCACAGTAACTAGGCAAGGCAAATCAGGCTGCCTTCAGGAGAAAGCCCAGACTGCAGAACAATGTGACTGATGTGGAAAGTCACTAGGATTAGAGACACTGAGGATTTCAAGTAGAAGATGACAGCAGGAGACTTCAGCTACCCCATGTGGATCTGACTGCTGTCCTATCAGGCTGGAGAGGGAGAGGCAGAGGCAGAGGAAATGTTCTTGGACACAGATGGTGATCCCTGAACAAAATTGTCTAAAATCCCCAGGGAGGAGGCTGCTCTGGACTTGGTGCAGAGTGCTGCACAGGGCCTGGGTCAGAATGCATCAGAGGTGAGCTGCTCTGTAACAGGAACCACTGTACAGTTAGGTGTAATGCTGTAGATGGGTGGTGCAGGCCAAGGAAATCCAGCAGACGTGTGCTCAGTTTTAGGAAAGGAAACTAAAAATCAGAGAAGTTGTCAAAAAAAGAAGAAAGATGGAAAGACAGAGGGAGGGAGGGGGGGAGGGAGGGAGATGGCCATCAAGGAGAAGAAATTCCCCAAAAGTGAGAGTGCTGAAACTGATGGGACCATCTTGATGACAAAGGGGCAGCTTGGGGATGCTGAGGCCACAGCAGAGAAGGTCAGGAACTGCTCTGTGTTGGTCTTTACTGTCAGAGGTGCTGGTGACACACGTGGGTTTCTGCAGCAAATGGATCAGAGGAGGCGAATGAAACTGGAATAACTGTGTGGGGCATATTAGGTGTCCTGGGTTCAGCAGTAGCAGTCATTTTTCTCCTTCTTAACAGCTGGGGCAGTGCTGTGTTGTTGACTTTCATCTGGGAACAGCGCTGATAACACCGATGTTTTCAGTTGCTGCTCAGTAATGTTTACTCTGACCAAGGACTTTCTGAGTCTCATGCTCTGCCAGGGAGGAGGGGAAGCTGGGAGGAAGCAAAGACAGGACACCTGATCCAAACTGACCAAAGAGGTATTCCATGCCGCAGCACATCATGCCCAGGATACAAAAATGAAGGACAGGAACCTGGAAGGGTTGGTTCACTGCTCGGTCAGGCTGGGTATCAGTCGGCAGGTGGTGAGCAGTTGTATTCTCTTCCCTTGTTGTTTCCCTTATCATTATTATCATTGGTAGCAGCAGCAGTGGTTTGTGTTATACCTCAGTTACAGGACTGTTCTTATCTCAGCCCATGGGAGTTATATTCTTTCAATTCTCCTTGCCATCACTCCAGGAGCTGGGGGGAGAAAGGGGAAGGGAGACTCCAGAGACTGTGTGGGTTTTCTGAGTTACAGGTGGGCTTAAACCATTACATCAGGCCATATGCCCTGGCAGGCATCCTTACATGTACCCCAAGAAACACAACCAAAGTCATGTCTGCATGATGCTGAACTCAGAGCTAGTGGCTACAGGTCAGTGATAACCTTGGAGCCATCTCTGGCTGCCTCTAAAATGAGCATTCAGCAGCAGCTAGTGGGGGGGGTCGGTGGGAGGCTGACAGACAGACCCCTTGGCTCCCTGGCCTGCACTGACAGTGTTCTTCATGAGGACACTGAGCAGCAGCAGTCTGATCCCCACAGCATCACAGCTTGCCTAATGCCAGAGGGAAAAAAGGCTACTTCTTGCAGTAATTAAAAGTCATACAAAGAGCTGCACTGGCAGCCTGGCCTCACTGGTACTGATCACATAGAATCCCAGCCATAAGCAGGGATAAGACTGTCCCACACCCATCCCTGCTGAAGCTCCAACAGCTGGAGGAGGGCATACAGGGAGAACCTCCATCTATCCCTCTGTCCGTCCATGCATCCATGCATGCATCCATGCATCCATCCATCCATCCATCCATCCATCCATCCATCCATCTATCCATCCAGGGCAGCTGGTCTGTCCCTGCCAGTTCCTGTATTGTGTCCCAGCTCTGGAGTTCTCAACCCGCGCCCATGCTGGTGCAGATCCCTCAGCAGCTCCTGCTGCTGAGCAGGACAGGTACCTGCATCGCAGCCACTCATGTTAATTCTGCTCTCAGCACATCAGCATGTTTTGAGTGAGTGCCAGATTCATGTGGGGTAGCTTTACTGAGAGGTGGCTGGACTCCCATGAGCCTAAAGCCCAACAGATACGAGAGCATCCTCCTGATGTCCTCATTCAAGAGATGCAGAAGGCCAGATCTGGTGACTTAAGGTCAGCTAAGAGGATGCTTTTGGACTGCAAGCTCCTGTTCCTGCCATCTGTTCTTCCTGCACCCTTCTCCATTAACCAATAAGCCCTAATACACATGCTAACAGCCCCAGGTTCTCTCCTGCAGTCCTATAGCTCCTTGTGCTCAGGGTCCCGGTGCTCTGGGATGCAGGGACATGGGGTCCCCTAGGACTGGGTGCTGCTGGTCCCAGCTCTGCCTCCCACTGTCTGCCTTCCTATGTGCTTGTGCCTACACCCATCTCACTGCTTGTTCCCTCCTGCATTTGCATGTCATCCATATTCATGAACGATATGTCTAGTTAAATATTCATGTACACAGTCATTGAACTTGCAATTAATGTGAAACTTGCAGCACTTCTGATATCCCTCCAGCCCCAAGAGGAGCTATGAGCACCTCTGGCTGCTGCGGAATGCTGGGCCTGGAGCTGCAGCCCAGGGAGATAAGTTCCAGCACCAATGTGCCTTTCCTCTGCTCCACTTTTCCCAGCTCCACGCTGCACTGCAATAGGGAGCATGATGAGAATCCTGAGCTGCCCTTCCTGGGCAGGGGGCACAGTGCATCGGTACTGCAGAACCAACCCCAGTGCTGCAGCATGCACAGGCTGTGCCCCCAACAGGGATTGATCTTACAGCAAAGCTGCCCCATCTGCCACCATCCCCATAGGGTATGGCACAGGGACCCACACAACACCAAGGCTCCCATGTGAATAAAACACTTAGAGCTGCCCCTCTTTGATTAGCAGTGGCCAGCAAAAGCTGTGGGTCATGTTTGCTCTGATGAGGATGTGGTCTGAGGTAGTGGCTGTGCTGGGTATCCCAGAGAGCAAGCATGAGTGGTTGTTAAACCCATCAAGAGTGGTTGTTAAACCTCTCTGGTAGCTCCCTCAGTCTGGGGACGGGGCAGCAATGGAGGCATTCAGGGCTGCTACAGCTGAGCCAGGGGATGGAGTGTTTTCAAGGTAATAAAGTTGTTTCCTTCCTGTCACTGGCTTAAAACCCCCGGGGAGCTGGTAGGTTTTATAATAGCAGAGTCCAGGACAGAGACCTTCCTGGTGCTGTGAGGACACAGGCTGCCCAGCACTGATGGGCACAGTCACAGCAGCACAGGGGATGGGCCACCAGCATTGGCATGGGCAGGCTGTGAGGCAGCAAGGCCCCTGCTCCAGCACCCTCCGAACACCCAAATGGGGACCCTGGGGCCACATGTGTGGGTGGAAGAGCGGAGCTGTGGCACATGTCCTGCATCACTGAGCAATAGCAGCACAAACCCTCTGTGTACCCAGGCTGTGAGCAGCTTCATCCAGCAGCCAGAGAGGCACCAAGCATTCTGAATAGTCTTTGCCCACTGCATCCATTTGGCAATGTGACTGCTGAGTGCACTGCTGAGGTACTGCGCTGCTGAGCTGGCTCAAAGACATGAATGCAAATAAACATGCTCTGAAAAGAGGCTGAGGGGCAGGAGGTTCAGAGCAGGGTTTCCTTCCTCCTCCTTGTAGAAACATTAGCATCTGGCTCCAAGTGCAGTACCTGCTGCCCAGATCTGCTCCACATCTCCTCCCTGCATTGCTCAGGTGCTGCTATTGGCAGCTCAGAATATCCTCATGGGTGAAAACATTGCACTGTTTGCCAGCGCCTTCTCACTCCCTCCTTGGAGGCTCTGTCAATGTTGACCAAGGGTCGGTTGATGCAAAGTAACTCCTCTGTAAATGCCAGTGAGGCATCACAAGGAGATGGCACAAATACCATGGGTGATGCTGCTCTCAGAGGCTGGGCAGAGCAGCCCAGCACCTGCTGTGGTGTGGGGCAGGATGGCAACACCTGGCTCCCACCTCCCTGCACAGCTTCACCCCTTGGCACACTCCTGCTGTAACGAGGAATTGCAGCAGTAATGTTAACGTCCCAATGTGATCCTCCATCTCTCCCAATACTCTGGGAAGACATTTGCAAGCAGCTTTTGCATGGATTTAGGGTAACACTTAAGTGCTCGGGGCCTCTGCAAACACTATGTCTCCAACACAGCTCCATGACGAGGACACCACCAGTCCCACCCTCCCTCTTACACAGTGACGAGGAGGAGGAAGGATGGCTCATGGCCACAGCAAACCCAGATCTGTGAGGGTGGGGACTTGGGTACCTGCATCCCGCTCCTGAGGCCTGTGCTGCCCAGAGGACCGCTTACCCCCCTCAGCCCAGGTTTGTCCAGTGCCTGGTGCTTCAGGATGGATATGGGCATTAACCCACCCCTTGCCCAAACTGGCCCCAGCGGGAACCAGTGCACTATGGGGTGATGCAACTCATCTCTTGGTGTTCTGCAGTACAAGCTGGTCCTCTGTGGCCTCTTTGTCAGCTCCTTTTCCATCCCTTCTGCCCGGCATGCTGGGACAGTACATGATCCCCACTGAATGGGTCTGTTTGCAGCCAGCCAGCCCCCAGAGTGATCAGGTCCACTCCTCTGGATGGACAGTTCTGGCCTGGGTAAGTTGTTCTCAGAGCCGAGATGTGCTCAGTTTGCAGCATGCTGCTCCTGTGGGTGTTCAGACCCTCTCGGGCTCCCTGCAGCTTATAAATACATATTCATTATTAATTTTATTCCTCCTCTGGTGCCAGGATGCATGGGATAAATCACTGCTGCTCTGTGATAAAGGCTTTAGGAGCCAATATTTAGCCTTGCCTGAGATTTATGCCCCTTTAAAAACAAAGATCCTGACAAAGAGACAGATTTCCTGGCACAGAGAAACTCTGTTTAATTAGCGAGATGATTCATGTTTTCAACCACAGTTTAATACCAGGCCCTTCACCACCAGCGGTAAAGAAGGAGACTGCAGGTCTGCCAGGCCCTGGAAAACAAGCTGGCGGTGGAGGCACCAGAAGGCTCCACAGAGAAAGGGCTGTGCAGGGAGAGCTCATCCCATGCTCTGGCTCCCAGCATCCCTGGCACCCCTGTAACAGGGATCACTGCTGGCCCTGGCACCCCCAGCCATGGGCTCAGCTGGTCCTGGGAGCAGGTAGGGGCCGGATGCACCAGGACCAGCATTACCCACAGTAAGGGGAGGCTGAGTTAGGCTGGTCTGAGCATTCCCAGGCTGAAGGGATGCTGTTGGAAAAGCTCCACCAAGCTTCCATGGCCTTGAAGTCTCTGCAGTGGAGCCAGGTGTCTCATGGAGGGCAGCAATGGGGAGCAGCAAAGATTTGGCCCTAATCCTGCTCCAAAGTGGGGGACAAAGGTCCCTGTAAGGGGTCAAACCCATGATGAGGCAGTGTCACATCTGAGAAACAGGGACTCTCCTACAGGCCTTGTCCTGGCAGATGGTGCTTGGAGCTGGGTCAGCCACTGCACAACCCAGCAAGGGCAGGACACAGCCCAGCACCTTCCTCTGCCCCTGCTCATCTGGGCATCTCCCGGCAGGAGTGAGGACGAGCCTGGCTTGTTCCAGGAGCCACCAGCCTGGCTCACAGCTACTGGCTGCGTTCAGGGGCTGTGGCTGTCTTCTAGAGAAGAGCCGGCAGCTGCCGCACTCTGCAAACAGCCCAGGCAGCAGTTGGAAATACAACAGCCGTGGCAAAGGCCCATAACATTAATGAGCTGTCACTTTAAATTAAGCATCTCAAATGGATGTTTCATGGAGATTTAATAAGAACCTGAAAGTTACACTGTGAGCACTGGCTGCAGCTGAGCCGCAGAGGATGGGTGTAGGCATAGGGCTGGGACTTGGGATGCTGGTTCTGCCTTGGTTGTACACTGGCAGTTAATAGGCAAAACACACTGCAGTGAACAAAGGCAGCCCTTGCCCCTGCCAGACATCATGTGCTGTCACACAGGTGTCTCTTCTCATGCTCTACCAGCAGGTCCCCTCCGGCCTGGCCTCAGTGGGGCTCCAGAGCAGCATCCCAGTCTCCAGCAGGCTGATGTTCCCAGCACACTGCTCAGGCTTGATGCCAATGAAGAGGAAGAACTGGAGAAGGAAAAGAAGGTTATTTCCATCGCTGAAGAGCCCTGAGGTTGCTTAGCAGTGTATCCAAGCAACACCCCTTTCTGATTATAAAGTTGCCTTCTGCCCTTCTCCGCCATTCCTGCCTCCATATCCTCCATGAAGTCAGGACAAGATGCTGGGAGCACACGGCAGCAGAAACACAGTGCAGAAACATCTTCATTCACAGCCAGGCACGCTTCTTCCCAGGTACCCCCATCAAACACTCACAGATGTGCCGAGGGCCGTGGTGCCAAAGAACTTCCTTCTGCTGGAGAATGGGCAGGACTGAAACTCCAGCAGCTCCAGAGCAGGAGAGCAAAGGCTGAACCTCACCAGCTTTAGCACCTCCACCAGCCCCTGCTCAGCTTGCCTCTGCTGGTGACAGCAGTGTGATCTCCAGACAGAACCCAGGATGATCACAGCCTTGGTGAAGCCTGAGGCTGGAGACCATCACTCCATGGAGAGGACCATCCACCCAGGACACAGTCCTGTTCCGTGCTGTCCTGGAGGAGCCTCCTAGGCCAGCATGTGTTTGATGGCTGCACAGCCCAGCTCAGCTGTGGTTTCCCCTTTGCTTTCCTGTCACATTCTGTTGTGAGGTCTGTCATTGCCCACACTGAAGCCCTGTGAGATGTCAAGTGAAACCCAGGCTATTTTTACCCTGTGGAGTTATTTTTACCCCATGGGGCAAACAGACCAGGCAGGGTGTCCTCCCTGGTTGTGCTGAGCACCACTAGCTCCCAAGGCAATGCCCAAGGAAAGTGGCTCCTGGGGATGAGAAAGGGCCTCTGCCAGCTACCTGAGGCTGGCAGCGCCCTGTGGTGCACCTCGTGGCCAATCACCTTGCATCACTCTGTCAGTCTGGCACACAGAAGCACAGAGGGGAGGGAGCTTGTTGCACCAAATCCCACATGGAAGGGGTTGATCAGTAGCTCTAGTGATGAGCTGCTAACACCAAAACTACCCCTCTAAGGCCTCTCAGTTCCCCAGCTCCAAGGGGTTCCCCTGCCACCTCCACAGATGAAGCCCCACGTTGGTTGAAGAGATTTGGGCAGGAAGAAGGCCCCTTTGCAGCCTGCCTGTGGACTCCCATTAGTTGAGAGGCTTTTCTGTATCACACAAACCTTAAGATGCTACTTTTAATGCCTCTCCCATGAGAACATCAGTGTGGAGTCTTGCTGTTCCTTGACATGCTGCTTTCTGGAGAAGAAAGAGGTTGCATTGGGGTAATGATGCTCTGACAGGGTCACATCCTGACTTGGTTCCCACTCTGCATTCCAACTGCTCCATGCTCCCAAGGTACTGCTGGACCTGGCCTGGCGGCATGGGCGGGAAGGTGTGCATTGGCCCTGCTGCGGGCTCTCGCCCTGCTCCCACCTCCCTGCACTGCATCACCAGCAGCTCTGCTCACAGAGGCCACACACAGAGGACAGGCTGCAGGGTGCTGCTAGGTGTACGCCTCTCACCACTGCGTAATGGCTAATTCACCTTAATTACATTAAGCTTGTAACAAACTCTCATTTTATCTCTCTCAGAAGCTGTTTATGCTGCTTATTCCTTTGCTCAGCCCCACTTTCTAATGAGCTATTCCCAGCTGTTCCAGCAGTGGCCCCTCCACAGCACAGCCGATTGCTGCCCAGCTTGTTTTGCACTGGAAATGCTACCCCCACATACACCACTGTGGTGACAATAGTGCCAGAGCCCTGCCACCTCAGCAGCACTTGGGGCCAGGTTGCACCATGCCAGTTCTCCTCCCTCATGCACCACACGTGAGCAGCCGATGGTGATGCTCTCCCCAGCGTTCTCTAATCCCCCCAGACATGCATTCTGTTCATGAGAGCCTGTTAATTTGTGTCTGATGCTTAGAGACATCCCCAGAGTAGTGCTGCCAAAGCGCCTATCCGAGCCCACACGGGAGCCTAAATCCTGGTGGGAATATGAGGTTCTGCAAAGCAGAGCATCAGCTCCTGTGACTCAGACTGCTCCTTCCTCCTGGATTTCCCCTGTTCTCTCCTCACCTCTCTCCTCATGTGCCCCACCATGAAGCTAATCCCTAGGATCATCACCAGGGTGTTTTACTGTGTGTAAGGATGTTTGCAAACTTTACCCACTCAGGCTGAAGCCCTTTGGGTTTTGCCTTCTCCGGAACTGATGCAGTAGCATCCTGCATCCTCTGGAATCATTCTCAGAGGAGCCCAGCGATCATCTGGGCAGGCCAAGACCTGCTTTTTGCTTGCAAAGCTCCAGAGGGGTATGAAATGCCTGGGGACAGGCCCAGGTGCCCACTCGTGCAAAGGCATGCTTCTGTGCAAGTGGCAGCCTTATGGTGAGAAGACATTTGCTATGGAGGCTCCTGAAACGTTGAGTTTTAAGAGCTGTTCTCCCCACTCTGCTTACACAAGTGGCCACCGCAGGGACTGCAGCCAGTGCGCTTTCATTAAGTCCACAATAATTAACGTCAAAGGCCCGCGGGCAGAAGAGGATCGGCGTTCACCGTGCAGTGCCTTCACCAGTAGGGCTTGTGCATCTCGGTAGAGCCCCCGCGGCCTGAGGAGCGCTGCTTCTGGCTCAGCTCTGGGGACTTGCTGCCATCCAGTGGCTGCTGCCGGCGGGGATGATGGCTGATCCTGGCCTGATCCCGGTTGCCCCGGCAGGAAAAGCACAAACAGGCACGTGTAGGCATGTGTAAGCGTGCTCGCACACGCGTGTCAGCGTGTGCACGCACACAGGCGTCTGCAAGCCTGCGTGTGTCTGCCCACGTGCATGTGTCCAGCCATAGGAGATCCAGCCCCGGCAGGACTGCTGCTGGAGCAATCGCAAGCACATGGAGCTGCTGGTGTTGGGTAACCCGTGCTCAGCCCGGGGGCCTCGTGTCACGGGTGGCAGAGCTGAACTGTGTTTAACAAAAGCCCTTTCTGTTCGGCAGCTGCAGACATGCACCAGGTGGAAGGAGAAGGTCCTGCCCAGCGCAGGAGTGCTCCACAGTGCCCTGCTCCAAGCAGCTCTCCCTGTCTTGCCTGGAAGCTGGTGGTGGGCTGGGCTCACCCTCATCCCTCTGGAGCATTCAGGTGGGCAGCCAGAGCCACTTGTCCCTGTTTGATCCCCACAACAGGCTCAGCTCATCGGAGGTGCCCACAGTTGAGCAGCCTCCAGCTCCATCTTCCAACCACAGGAAAGCTTGGCAAGAGTGAAACTTTGCATCGATTTTGGCACTGCACGGGCAAGCACTGGGCATGACTGGATCAGCTTCCACGCCCAATTGAACATAATGCAACTTTATTCATATTAATACAGCCCTAATTTTCATGGTCACTCAAGTGAGGGTCTGAGGCAGGGATTTGCTGTGCAGCAGCTCCCAGGCAGCCCATTGCCATCATTAATTAAAGGTGGGATTGGAAATTACAACCATGACTGTAGTGCTGCTACTGCCCTTTGGATAATTTCTAATATCTCCCATAAATTAACAAGGGTAGGGAAGAAATGATCTCACAAGTGCAGGGCATTTTCAAGGAAGTGAATTGCTTTGCAGGGATCATTGGGTTTAATATCTTGAATTGCTGTGTCACTTTTCCAACCCTAGCAACCAGATACAGGAGAGACCAGCAAGGAGCAGGGGCATTCACCAGCCCCGGGATGAGCCCATCAGGAGCAGACACTGAGCCCTGGCTGGTCCGGCTTGCCAGGAACACAGGCCAGGTGGTAGCTGGGAGGAAGGTTCCTCTGGTTGCCAGGGATTGTCGTGGGACCTGGATCCAGCATCTCAAGCTTCCAGATGCTGGGACTTGCTGCCCTGTAAGGGAGGGGGGGCTTTCAGCTGACACTTGGTGGATAACAGAGAGACTTCAGCCCTCTCCCACCTTGCATCAACGTGGTGCATTGAACTTTGAAGTCAGGATGGGCTCCATGGCCCTGGCCTACCCTCCACCAGCAAACATAAAGAGAATCAACAGCAATAATGGGGTGTCCTGTAGGGTATCGCAAAGCTGCTTCTCAGAGTGCACAAACCTCTTTCTACTTGGGCCTTTCTATCTAGGCAAGGGTTTTCACTCTGAAAGGGCTGGAAAGAGGGATTCACAGCCAGAGGCATTGCTCATAATTCACAATGCTCAAAACTGGAGTTTATTGCAGTCAGAAGCAGCTAACAAGTCCCAAGGAAAAAATATGATTGTCTTGATGAATATTCGTATATTCTTTCAAATGTCACCAAAAATAAGACATTCCTGGTACTTGCCATGACTGCCAAATCCAGCTGGAGAGCAGGGATGACCCACAGAGAGGGCAAGATGAGCAGGGACAGCGCTCTGCAGGCTCAGCAGCGACTGCACACCCCTGGGTGGCCATCATTATCCCGTGACGCCCCCAGTGCATCCCCAAAGCTCCTACTGGGCACCTCACAGAGCTGGAGGGCAGTTTAACAATGCCAGTGAGTGCTGATGCCAGAAGGTGCTGATGCCAGTGGGTGTTCACCCCAGCGGATGCAGCAGAGTTGATATGCTACAGCTTTACCTCTCCACTTTGAGATTTTATTCCCAGGCTTGCTCCAGCACCATGGGAAAGCCAGTTTGACTTTAACTCCTTCCAAAAGAGCTGGAAAGTCTTGCATGGAACAGCCCAGCCCAGCTGGAAGAGCCCTGGCACTGCCGGTGTCAAGCTGGGGTCGCTCCTAGCCATGATGTCAACCATGCCCATAGCTGATGTGTGGTGGCACAGTGGCTGCTGGTGGTGCTGGGTGTTGACAGCACCTCGTGGGTGCTGGGAACTGGGGGGTCCTGGGAACAGATGGAACAGCCTCATGAGCCAGCTGCCTCCAAAGCTCTGGTGGGGAAGGGATGGGGAAAGCAGCACAGCCAGATTGTGCCTGGAACCCCTCCCAGCACTGACCCAAGCTGTAGCAGGAATCTGTCTGCAAGAAGAGGAGCTTTGGAGAAGGGCCTGTAGGGACAGAACAAGGGGAATGGCTTTAACCTGCCAGAGGGGAGACTGAGATGAGCTCTTAGGCAGAAGCCCTTCCCTGTGAGGGTGCTGGGGCACTGGCACAGAGTGCCCAGAGAAGCTGTGGCTGCCCCATCCCTGGCAGTGTTCAAGGCCAGGTTGGACACAGGGGCTTGGAGCAAACTGCTCTAGTGGAAGGTGTCCCTGTCTGTGGCAGGGGGCTGGAATCGGATGAGCTCTAAAGTCCCTTTCAACCCAAACCATCCCAAGATTCCATAAGTGTGGCTCTGTAGACACCCTGAGATCATGACAGGATGCAATGTCCTCTCCCAGATGCCCCAGCCCTGCACTGTGTATATGGGCTGTGGATCCTGGACAGATCCTGCAGCTCACAGCTCCCGGACAGACGGCATGTGACTCTCTGCAGAGAGGAGATTGCTCCATGCCTACGGCTGGCATGGAGCTGACTGAGCCCACGTCCCTCCACATCCCTGTGCATTTCCCCCTGTGCTTTCCTTCCCAGCCCTTTACCCCTCCAGCCTGGGGGGCATCAGGAGAAGCAGGGGCAGGGTGGGGATCCCTGCCCTGGGCCGGGAGCAGAGCACCCCACATTCCATCTAGGAGAAGGGAATGCCTTTCAGAGTTGAGAGGGCAACGTGGAGTCTGCATGCACTGCACCAGCCCTTCACGAGTCCTCACCTGGCCACGATCGGGGCTGGCAGAGCTTATCTGCCTGTGTCGGGGTGAAGACACCTCGTCCAGGGCACGGAGCAGCCGATTGTCCTTGAGAAACGAGCTGCAGGCAGAAACCGGAGCGTCCCAGCCCTGAGAACAGCAGGACCCCAAAAGGTCAGAGCTAAACATAGGAAACCTACTTTTGAGCCGTCGCTGCCACCAGCGGGGCTGGGTGCCCGCTCCGGGCTATGGCCTCATCCCAACACGTGCCTCCAGGATCTGGGGCTTAGGGCAGCCCGTCGTGGCTCGCATGTTTGCACGTTTGCATATTTACACGTTTGCACGGCTGCACGAACGAGCGTGGCAGCCTGTGATATGTGCTGGGGAGCGAGGAGCTGACGGCTGGTGTGGGGCAGCCTCATCCCATGGCCGTGGGGATCGGCTACCGCGACACAGCCAACCCAGGAGCCGCGGCCCCGGGCACGGCGGAGGCACCGGGAAGGGGCGCGGAGCGGCGGGAGGGAACCAGTCCCGGGTGACGTGTCCTTCCCGACGTAGCCACGGGATGGCAGCAGCCCCCAGCGGCTCTCTTGGGCACCCGCCCCACGGGGCCCGCCGTGGGGCACTGCCCAGGCGGGACTCCCGGTCCAGCTGTGGGAGCGGGTTCCAGCCGGCGGAGGGGGAGGAAGAAACCCCAGCGCCCTCCTGCTCCCCTGGGCCTGGCAGTAGTGGGGACAGCTCCCCCCCCCCCAGTATCAGCGGAGTCACCCAGGGAATCCTCGTCAGCAGCAGCGGAGAGGTCACCCAGAGACCTTCCCTCCCGAGGGGCTCGGTGGAAGGGGTCAGGAAGCAGCCCGGAATCAGCTCTCAGCACCCAGCGGTGCAGCAGGGAGAGGGCACATCCCTGTGGGTAGCGTCTCCTTCAGAAATTTGCCCGGTCCCAGCCCCATCCCAGGGCTGCTTGTCACCCCCTGGACCCCTGCTGGTGCCACCCCCCGGCAGGACAGGTTCCCATCCCATCCCACCCCCAGGGCTGCTGGGTGGACAAGAAGGGAAAGGAGAAGCGCTGTCCAATGCTTCCTTGGCCACTTTTACAGCTGTTTATCAGTGGCAGACGCTGTCTCGTGCCTTCCTTGGTTACTAACGCACTGGAAAGTGCTTCATCCTCATGTGATGCAAATGCATCTTCCTCCTTCTTGCCAAATAGGGAACAGAAATGTTTACTGAACACTTCTGCCTTCAGCAGCGTGAGTGCCCTGCTCACACCTCACGTGAGCGCCGCTCTGCAGGTGGGGTCCTGCTGTCCTGGTGCTTCCGGTGCTTTTGCCCTGCCAGATTCTGACCTGGCTTTTCTCTTCTTGGCCATTCAGCGCACTTCAGACCCTCTACTGTCCCCCCATTGCACAGCTCACTGGTGGGAAGGATGTTCCCAGCTGGATGCAGGAGCGCCAGGGAGTCACATTCCCCCCTCTGCAGAAATTCCCTTTCTCCCTTGTGTACCCCCAGCATCCTGCAGCCAAATCCAAACACCTCTCATCCTTGGTCACGTTCCACCTCTGCCTTTTCCAGCTCTTGGTCGAGCAGCTTCCGGCCATGCTCCCGGGACACCCCAGGCGCTTCCACCATCCTGGGGTGGAAAGATGAAGAAAGGAGGGAGAAGAGCCTTCCCCTTTCCCCTCTTTTCCACCTCTGCTCCAGGAAAGCTCAGGCTCTCGATGCCCACGCAGAAGCCCTGGAGGGGATGCCGGGACGGGCTCCAGCCCCCCCGAGTCCCATTGCTCTCTTCCCAGGCGGCACGGGGCGGGGTTGGGGTTCCTGTCACCCCCTGCACCCTCTGCCACCTCCTCCCGGGCCACCCCAAACCCGAGGCCCCGCTGCCGGCTCCAGGCTGCGGGAGGCACCAGGAGCACGGGAACCCCACGCGTGGGGACGGGGGTGCTGCCGGGGCAGGACCGCTGAGTGCGGCGGGTCCCGGCTGGGCGGGAACCTGGCGGGG